>UXGD01006077.1:0-13205 GCA_900474315.1 Torymus auratus
GATCGATGGTGTCGCTAACGACAAAGATTCTTACGAGAAATTTATCGGACTCGATCCTGGCGCGAGATTGATGATCGCCGGAGTCGTCAAGACTCGCGACGAGTTGAATTCTCGAAATCACAGGCTGATAAAGATCAAGTCCTCGTATTTTCGACATCTCACCGGCTTTAATACGCGAAAGCAAAAACTCGAACGTTGGATTGCTGCTGCTGCTACCACCACTGATAATAACGCTAATGTTGATATTATTGATATAATATGATATTAGTAATTGACGGTAGACAAGGACAACAAGCGATTATTAAAGAAGCATCACCCATGCAGAAAGATTACGTGGCCTACGCAAGATGTCGTCTCGCGGAATTCGAGTCAAAACAATCGCTTTTCGAGCAGAGCCGTGTGGCTCGTCTGAAATTCAACAAGTATAAAGACGTACCGATCAGGTGGTTCCCAAAATAGCGCGTAAAATCATAGGCGACGACGAAAAACCACCAAGAATATATTTGCCAAGACGCTTGTTTTAATGGGCTCGTCGAAGATCGCTGCCAATTCACCGATTCGCAGATACGCGCGAGTAGCTCAAAGACGCCTCCTCGGAGCTCTACGTCGAAGAAAAGGTTTCAACGTGCTGGAAATCGACGAATTTAGAACGACCAAGCTGTGCTGCAATTGTTGGAGCGACGAGCTCAGAACAGCGAAGAGTACCCATAGGTATCAATTTTGCTCAAAATGTAGTAAGAATTTTTTTTGGACTATTCGACGACTTTTAACTTTTGAAAAAAAAAAAAAAAAAAAATTTTATATCACAGGTGCCAGTTTTAATAGAGACATCAATGCCGGAGGCAACATTCTCGCTCTTGGCATGATGCAGATGAAAGAAGAAAAAAGACCTCAGCAGTTCCAACGCGGCCGTAGCAGCAGCAGTATCGATAAAAAAATGAACCTACAAAAAATTACGATATTCAGATGTTTATTATATTTATTGAATGTCGTATCCAAGTACCTGTATGGGAATTTTTGTGAAAGCTTCGTTTGCAACAATTTCGACATAAACTATTATAGTTTAATATAGGAGAGATTGCGTATGATGGAAGTTTTTCATGATTATTTTTAACAGTGTATGTGAACAATAAGGTGTCTCATTGTGTATGTATACCATAGGCAACGTAACAGAAAAAAACTAAAGTGGTGTCATTTCACAATCATTGTGCGATTTATATAAATATATATATATATTTAAATGAACAAAATTAAAAAGAAGCGGAGAGAGATATCAGGGGGAAGAATGAGAGAAAAACGAACCCAATTAAAAAATAGAATAAATATATCGCGTACCAGGTGTCTTCTAAATTCGCGAAAATTGTGATTATAAAATGTAATAATAATAATTATAATAATAATGATAATATTTAATAATGATAACGATAAATGTAAAGCAAAGTGACATTTTTCGAGAATTGATACGATTGACTTTTAAACACGAGACGATAAGAAGGAGAAAGAAAGGGACTAATGGTGTTTCATTTCTTGAAAATGTTACGTAGATATTTGTATTAAGTATATAAATTTTCATGTTATAATATCAAAAACTGTTACAGTTATTTTAAAATTGAAATTATCAATTTTCTAAAAGTTACAAGTGTACAAACTATTTGGTCAATTAATTTGCTGAAAATATATAATATTCTATGTAATTAAACTTAATTCAGAAGAAAATAGCAAACTAATAAAAAGTCATTAATCAAAAACAAATGATATTCTATTCGTTTTTCTTACAAATCTCATAATACTTATGCGATACTATCGTCACGTGTGAAAAAGAAAGAGAGAAAAAAGCTACATGTGATTTTCGGAGTGCAAATCAATCGAGGGCGAGTGACGCGCGTTTTTCGAACGAGGGAACAGATTATTAAAAAGAGACAGGAAAATAACAGCGAACAAAAATTGTATAAATGGAAGCTTAGGGTATAAGACTTTTTCGAACAGGGCGAGGCCGGCGCGAGGAAAGTTACGCATCTATATACACACCCGACACACGCGAGCGAATTCGTTCGAAGAAGTTCAATATTCGTTAAAAAAATATAGTAACGGTTTTAGAAGCACCTCGTACAAACGCAAAAGATAAGAGAAGATAAAATAAATAATTAACAAAGAGGATGATAAAGAAAGGAAAAGAAGACGAAACCTATGAGAACCAGCAATCAATTTTGTGATAGTTCGCGAATCGACTTGACGATGGTTTGAAGATGAGGGGGGTGACTTCGTTTCAAAACAATATACAAAAATGAGAAAGCTAGGGGAAAAACAAAGTGAGAAAAGAAAGAGAGAGAAAAAGAGAGATATTTCGCATCCTACGGGGAGAAAAAGATTTAGAGCGCGCGAGCGAGAGAGAGAGAGAGAGCGAGAGCGTAAAAGAGTAAGAGTGTGAGCGAGAGAAAGCGAGAAGTGTAAAATGGAATATAAAAAGAAATCTCTAAATGCGAATATAGTTGAACGAGAGATAACGTATTATATATAAGTATATATAATATTTACTATTATGTATAGATGAAAAAAATACCGAAATTGTGTTGTCCTTTGATTTGTATCATGTAGGCACATTTAATAATAAATCGAAATACAATTCAGTTTCATCGTTCTTTACTTTAATTCCTTTATTATATGCTTGATTCGACGTCCACGCTAAGCTTTGAAGTACATAAAAAGCACCGTCGTAGCGATTGTCATTAGCATCTAAAATATATTAAATTTATGCAGTGCCCGCATAATAGTAATGAAATACGTTATACAACAGCTGTTATGTATACCAATGTTATTGCAGCACAACCTGTCATTATTTTGTACATTTTGCCCAAATGATAAATTTCCTTTTTTATATACGCTGCACATCCTGCGGTCGGCATTCTTTGCGATTCTAATAACTTTTTGCAATCTTGGTCGCTAATTTGAGCAAAAAATTATAAATTTAATAAACTAGAATAAATTATCATAATAATATATCAACGAATTAGTGATTACTGCTCACTCGTGGATATTTTGACTTTTGTTTTCGCGTTCGTAACTCTGACAGCAAGAACTTGGAATCGAACAAATGTATGTGCCCAAGTATGCATTCTCCTCTTTCGTTTCATTAATTTTTCTATATAAATTTCCTTGATTGCACCAGTCTAAAAATCCAGCAACACCGCAGCACTTGAACTTAAACATAATTTCATGAAAAAACTTACACCAAAAATAATTGCATTGAAAAAAATATTTAGTGAACATTATATAAATTTGCGAAAATTAACCACACCGGAAATTTTACAGTATTACTTAACATTTTACAAAATGAAATTAAAATTTGCCACTTTTAGACTAACCGTGTCCTGGAAGTAATCCCAACTATTTTTTACTAAATCTTCATGAGTAGAAGATAGTGTGGAAAGAAGTTGCGATTCAATATTAACATCAACAGTATTTTGAGTTGAATTTTGAAAAAATATCATAGACGTTGTCAAAATGCTAAATACAAGTGTTAGGCCAGCGTGCTACAAAAACGTTATTAAAAATTCTCTTAAAAATGCATTCATGTTGATATCTCACTTATTACAATAAGAAACGTACAAATCGTAATTTCCGAGACATGGTCCATAAAACATAAAAACCACTTATTGCTATCGTGCTAAAGACAAGTGACATACTGTAAAAGGACGCTATCAAAAAGGTATATACTTTGAGCTGCATCGTCAACAATAACATATCCTTAAAGCAGGTAAAAGCTAAGGCACTTCCGAAGTACAAAACGCTCAAAATCTGAAAGTTTTATAAATATTTTTATAAAATACGTCAAAATAATTTCGCCTAGAAATTTTTTTACCATAATGACGGTATTCAAAAAGACACAAATCCATCTTAAGTTGTCGTAGCAGACTGCCGTGCGGTTCAATCTAATCCGTTGCTGTCGCTCAACTCGAAATTTACCCGCGTCGGAGTTGTCACCCCGTCCACCGGTATCCGCTAAATCCGGCGATGATGCAGTTTCGCCCCTGAATTGCCAATCATTGCAGGCTAAGTGAGCTGAACAAACAAAAGTTAATTCTCATGCTTTATTATTTTTACAGCTAAAAATTCCATTCCTACAGAAAAAATATATTTTTATGAATGGTTTTAAAAAATTATTATTTTTTAAGAATTGCTTTCTTTTAGTTACAATTAAATTCAATTGGCAATAAGGTTTATCAAGTTCATTTCCTTTCCTTTTGTTACATTTTTTTTTAAGTAACACGCTAAAACATTAAATCTTAAAAAATTGTAAAGTCATGCACAACTCATATATCAGAAAAGATATTGAATAAAAATTTTACCTACACGCTGGAAGTGCTGAAGATTTGGTCTTTCGAATGGAATCGATGGCGCGCCACTGATAAAGTCGACATCGCGATATTTTCGGACATTTGAATGTTCGATTGGTCGGTGATTTCGGGCGGAAAAATGAACTACTTTTTATTGATGTAGAAGCTGCAATCTTTAAGAGAATTTATAATATTTGCACCTCTACTTGTCTAAATACATTTACCTGTCTTGCAGTATCGATCGTTTTACAAGTTGCACATTGACTGTAACTTTGTTCAGGGACTGATTCTATTATGTCCTCTTGAGGAACCCTTGCATACATTTTTATAAAGTATTTCAATACGCATTTTTTAAGTTATTTATTATTATACTTACGATATTTTTAATTTGGATTTATTCAATGATAATTTATTTAAAGATACATCGCGATCCGTATTGATCATTTTCTAATATATTTTTAGAGCGAATAAATTATTTTTCAGGTTAATTTATATTAACTATATTATATATTGCAACTCTACATTTACGAGTCTGAAGTTTACAGTATTCAAAATTTTATGTTTTACTTTTTATTTTAAATTAGAGTAGAAATTAGATATCTGCTTTCTTGCTCTATTCTAGAATTCTTAATATGCGTAATAAATATTTCAATCATTTAAATTTAAGTATAAAGTTTATCTTTATCAAGAACAATGTAAAGCAATATTATTCCATATTTTTGTTTTATAATTTTTATTGTGATTACGTGTTTTTTTTCGTTTGAACCACTGGCGTGCAAAAGTAGTGAACATGAATAGAGGAAATAAATATTTCATTATTTTGCAACTACTCCGAGTAATTTATTTCTGCAAAAGAATCATATACAACGCATCGACAATGCGTAACATTTTTAATACAATATCTATTATCTATTTATACATTTGTATTTCTATACGTCATCTAATTCTAGGCCTGAATCACCAACGTATATATTTTATGAATCGTTTTCTTCTTTTCGTAGTAGCTACTATTGACATGCAATTTACTTTACAGGATTATATCGCCGCTATAAACAAATAAAGCCTTTTAATGCTTATTTGCGAATGTACATATGTTAGCGCTAATTCAACGTAATTTATTATCTAGTAGTTTTAAACAATATACATCGCTATTTTTGTCTTGCTTTACCTCTTTGTGAAATATATATATATAACATTATTATTATGTTTCGGTTGTGATTTTAATATATTTTATTATTATTAAAAATTATTTCATTTTCAACAATTTTTGTAACGTATTAAAAAATTAATTACATTTCTCATTGTAATAAGGAATTCAAGATTTCAGATCTAAAACGACCATTAACGTTTCTCTATAGGATGTGCTCGTTTTCGATCTGGAACGATTTCAATCGTTGAAAACTATATTTCTTAAGTGTATTCACTCTTAAAAATCTCAAATAATCAAATTAATTTAAATTAATTTCATTTATATTAAGCAAGACCTTCGGAGCTTCTCGCGATAACAAAATTATACATTATATTTTGCATAACTATAGGTACAACATTCAAAATAAAATAGCTTTGATATCAATATTAATTACTGTAATAATTATTGTTAACTAATCGTTTTATTAGGTGACAACAAACTTGTTTTACTTCTGATTTTGCGTTTCAATGTGCATTAAATATCTAGTGTTAAATCGAAAAGATGCCTAATATTTATCACAGTTCGAATTAAAAGTTTAGTTCTATTATTTTGACTGTTCACAACATATATTTCGTAAATATCATGAAATAAATAAATTTTAAAAGTGATGCTCATGATCTATTAATAATCTGATTTGTATCTACCATTGTACTGTTAGTACGAGTATATACATATTGAGAGAAAAGGAGAAAAAAACCCATCTTACTGTTAATAAAAGTTTCATTAAAAAATTGATCCATCCATTTGAACTGTCAGGTTTATATAATATTGAATAGTTTATACAGATGATTACAATCAACAAAGCTATTAAATTTAGAATATTGTAATATACAGCATTGTTATATATATAATATACATATAATCAACTTAATTACAAGAGAACATATTATTCAAGAGTGAATACAGCATCCTTCATTGTTCGCATAAATGCATAGTTTGTCCTGAGCTTTCCAAAGCTCTTACGCAAGAAAACACGCACCCATTTTTCTCAATTAATTCGCATCTTTTATAATTATAACGTAAAATTAGAGGAATCACGTCATCATTCTATCAGGAGTTGCTTCTACCGTGTAACCTTTCTTATTATTTTTCATAAAAATGGAAGAATTGGGACCGAATCATAGAGCAGACTTCGCACCCTTTGTCCCTCTCTTTATTTAGTCGAAGGCCACTTGGATAGACTCAACCTACAACCGTCGTGTATCAGACAGACGTCGTGTTCAGGGTCCGGCATATTGTCCGTTTAATATTTTCACATTTTTACATTAGAATTTTGCAGTTTCTTCTTACTTCTCCATAAATACATACATGCTCTTTTCTTCATCAATAACATTTGCTTTGCTCCCCTTCAAGCTTGACTCAGCTGAAAGAAAAGCTTAACAATTTGAGGAAAATATTATGCATGGACATTGTATGCTGTTTTTTTTTTTTTTAACATAAGCATTCATAAAAAAATTTTTAATTTTAAACCACAGCTTTTCGAGTAGATTCTACATCTATATATAATTTTTTTTAACAGTTTTTACTATTAAATATCAAGATCGAACGGCAAAGATTCAACGAATATTCAATGGCATATCAATTTTTCCCCTGGAAAGTGTGCTCTGGTTTATTTTAATGGTTCTATAAATTTTCATAAGATACAAAAATTTTTTATTTTAAAATATTCACCAGTTGCAAAATATTAAATAAAAATTAATCGAACCAACATAAAGGAAAAATTTATTTGATATAATCAAAACTCGATATGCTTCTCAAAACTCGTTTCTTTGCGGTACCGTGAATGTATAAAAGCAATAAATTGAAATAGAGTTGCGAGATCAGATCTTTCTTCTTATAAATTGTTCACATTCAATTTTGTTTTCTTTCATTAAATTAAGTTGGTTTGTGTCTTTCATGGTAATCGATAGAATGTAAATTTTCAACTTCCAAAGCTATGCCATAATACCTTTTATATTAGGATCACGTCAACTAAGAATGTTTTCGATACCTATTCTCTTTTTATTCTAGTCTCTTTTGCATTTACATTTACAAAATGTAAGTGCGGAAATCTAAAGAGATTGCCTTGATAGTATAATAATGTTTGTCACTTACACAAACTTGTAACTGTCGATAGAAAACTAAACTTCTAAAGAAAGAAGTAATAATTATTTTTTTGCATAAGTCTAGTATAAAGGATTCTGTCTCGGAGGTTAATGAATTCATAAAATCCTATCCGCGAGAGTATTCATTTTTTTAAGGAGATGTGAAATATTGATTTAAAATTGTTATTGCATTAATTAAAAATTGCTGTTAATCAGTAAACACTCATTAACATTCTTTGAAACAAAACAAAAATATATTATTTCTTTATTTTATTAAATAAAATAATTTAAAAAAATACATTTATTATAAAAATATACATTTCTGAAGGAAATTATTAATAAACTAAACGTACTGTTAAAAAGACTACAGCTCCATCAATTACCGACTTAACTGAAATATACATAATTTTCTGTCAAAGAAGGAGAAAGAAAAGATACGTTTCGCCATCACATCCCCTTAAGGCTACAAAAATCAGAAAATTATTCGCATGTAGGCCCGTGATATAAACTATTTCTCTTGTCAGTAGTCATTACTGTGTGCGATTAGAAAATATGCGGGTGTATTCTCATGTGCTCGTTGCCGATGATGTGTTAGCGGGATCATTGGCACTAGAAGCTGATGAACCGATCGCCTCGCCGGTTTTTGCTCTTGTTTCAAGTGGCGCTACGTACGCCCACCCATTGTCTTTCGTTTCCTTGAACAACTGCAAGAAAACAATATTAAATTTACATTGACACGTTGCGATGCGTTGGTAGTAAAAAAGGGTTCGAACGAGATATTACCTTCGTTTGCCAAGTAATATTGTTTTCTTTACGGATTCGTACGTCGTCCCGTTGCTTTTGTTCTATTGCACATTTAGCGGCAGTCGCTTTGTCCATATCATTAATGCGAAGTCCCATCGTCACCTCTCGCCAAATTTTGCGCGATTCGTCGTCATCTTGCTCACTCATGGGTTTCACCATCTTTTTCTCAATTTTTTGTGCACTAACGTCCGCAAATATTTCCGTCCTCTACAATAAAATACAAAATTTAAAGTATATGTACATTCGAAAATGTTGTTAATGATAAATATATAAATATGTATCGTGTTGTATCATGATCAAATTTATAAACGTAGCTAAAGTTTCTTCATATTTTACGTATTCAAATGGCAGTAAGGTATTGATTTAAGTACCAGTAGAAAACGACTAAATTTCATTCAAATTGGACAATTTTGTATGCTTTAGACAGAACCTGATAAATTTTCAATCATTATTTATTGATTCTATATACATTTCGAATTTGAATGTCTCTTTGTTCAAAAACTTCAAAATAACAATACCAATTTCATTTAGAGCATTCATATCTTTAATCGACAAAAAGTCGTAAATATAAAACTTGGGTTTAAATTTTTATCGGAATTTCAAATCTACAGTTCCAAAAAAACTAAAATATATAATTCCTACATTTTACATGTTTTCTTCAAGATAATTTGTTTGCATTTAAAGGCAGTTATCAACAATTGCCATTACAACGTTAAAACAACTATCTCTGCTTAACAAGAATATAATGTCAAAAGCACCAACCCCGTCGACCCACTTGGCCTCCATGAGTCCGCTCCAGTCGCCGTTGATGGTCAGGAAGGGCTTCTTGTCGCCGGGCCCGCTGACCTGCACGGATATCCTGTTTCGCTTGCCGCCGTAGAAGGGCTTCGTGAGGAACTCGATGTTGGCCTGGAAGCCAGTCTGGGCGCAGGCTATACTGGTGGCGCCGCCGAGCTCGATCCAGGGCACCGTGAGGATCGAGCGCGCGTAGCCGTTAGGGAAGGTCAGCACGTATTCCTCGTTGTGCTGATGCAGATTGACGCAGCCCCGGCCGACGTTGTGCACGCCTATGCTCAGGCCCAGGAACTTGCTCTTCGTCCAGACGTGCGCGCTGAAGCTTATGCGCTTCGCGATGTGCTCGGCGTAGAAGGCGCTTACTGTGGGACGGCGAGAAGAGAGGTGTTAATGTTAGTGTGAATAACTTGGTCGCTTCTCGTTTTATTATGTACTGTTGACTATAGTGTTTTCTTTGCAGACTAAAATTTACTAGGTGAAATATCAAATTGAAAATTTATCAATTTTCAATAATTTGTGTTACTTCAGCAAAGTCTATAACTACAATAACGATTATATAAAATATTTTTTTCATTTCCCTATTGGACACTTAGAAACGAATTAAATAAATGTTATGATTTGTGTCTAATAAGTATGATATAAATTAACCACTGAAATTATAAAAAGTAAATCAAATTCTAATTTTATATTCTTAAGTATCCTTCTCTCCTATTGATAACTCTTTTATTGCTAGAAAAAGGCAACAAAGAAAACAATAAGAGAATCGAGTAACGGTCGTCATTGTTATCAGTAAAGATGACATTCTAAAACCATATGGAAACTTTAGATGAATATGAGACGCGTGGAAAGTTTTTCAGTGTTGATTCTATTTCTTTAAAGGATCTAAAAATACGTTCAGGTAACTTATTTATATTACGGTCGATATGTTCATAGTAGGTTCGATTATAGTCCAAAATTATACCGAGGTCTTCCGTCCGCATTATTCCAGTCTGAAAGACGTCACCCCATTTGTTTTCAAAATTAGAATAAAATCTGGTATTGCAGACGAGAGTATCGCGTTTAAGTTGAACTTAAAGCAAGAATTCACTCGAATGACGGGAGGATCACGAGCTGTATCGACTGTGTAGCTATTTAATGTGTAAGGGAGTTCAAGCTCTTTATTTCTTCGATAACTACTTTGTCAAATTGTTTGTTCTGATTCTTTGACTTCTGAACAACTTGCGCTCCTTTGACTAATATAATTTTTTATTCGACATACATTTCAGCTTCGAATTTTTTATATGTTTTTAAACTGTTGTTTTGACTTAAATAATAATACTTCTTTGTTTGAAGAAACATATATATAAAGTATAATATATACATAAAATAACGATAACTAATTTTTCTATAATTTGAATTTATTACATAAAAAGAAATAGTCCGACGCAGCCCGCAATTCAGATGTTTCTTTTTCATTGCGTAGTATTCTCAAGCAGAAGACACATAAGGCAGGACGAGATAACTTTTTTGTTGTAGATTTGGCGCATTGTCAAGAAACTGTACTCCTTTTTTCGGAGAATTGCACTGCATTAGGGACTTATTGATTGTATGAGCGAGTAAAATCACCATTGCTTTCGAATTCATCGACAAAAATTGTTGCAGTACAATTTTGTCGAGCGTAAATGTATTTCAAAGTCCGCATTACGGAATGAAGCCATTTACTATGAAAACGTATAATTATAAGGCCGTGAGACACAGTATGAGTCTTCACGCAACATATTGAATAGGTCTATCTACGTTACCGTGCGTGGCGTGCCCGACAAATTGCGTGACAGACATGATATGACGAAGAATCAAAAGAAACGTATAATCCACACGATTGTCGCTGTCGTGAAAATGAAAAGTATCGCCAGACCGAATTTTTCGCAGATCGAGGTCACATCTCTTTCGAACTTCCCTTTATTTTATTGATATTTTATTGACGAAACAAGAAATGAAGGATGATAGAAGACGTGCCGGAACTCTGTAGATTAATGAAGGAGTCGAGGATGATAAAATAAAAACTACCGGATCAATAGTTTCAAGACAAATGTTGAAGTTACGTATATATAACATTCATAATAGTTATTATTTGAAAAACTTTAAATTAATGTATTAAATATATGATGCGTTTACACGAAAATTAGAAATTATTTTCAAATTTTAATAATATTGGAGTTTATTGTAACGTTTAAATTTCATATTCTATGAGTGACCGTAAAATAGGGTACAGCGAAAATCTGCGGCGTACACCAAGCAGATTTCAGAATTAAAATATCGTTAAAATTTAGAAAATCGCAAAGAATATAACCATGGTTTTCTATCTATCGATTAAATTACTTTAAAACTGTACGGATAAACTAAACAAATTTTTATTTTAAATGTTATTCGGTTTCTTGGTTTCTCCCGCAGGTGTTTGCGTTACCTCTTTTTAACAGTAATTGTGTGACATAAACCGGTAGTTTGACGGGATAGTAAAACAACATTTAGTACTTGAATAAGAAACCGCATGCTGATGTTTGCAACTGGCAATATGTTAGGTAACTTTTCTTTTCTACTTTCCCTACTTTAGACCTAAATTTAGTAAAGGCTTACTTATAGCATCACTTGCCAAAGGTAGGTATACACAATGAGTGTATGGAAAGAACATAGTAAATGTGTTGCCGATTGAGTATAGACCTGAATTTATAGTTTTTATTACTTTTTTAATGAATAAACAAAATTAGAATAGTGCAAGAAGTAATGTAATAACATATTACTGACATTCTCTTAAGTAATGCATGTAATTACAATATCCAAATAAAAATATAAAAGAGATAAAGAAAAATAATATTATAATATTTAAAGAATTTTCCTTTTAATTATTTTTGCTAAATTTTAACACACAAATAAGCAAATCGCGGTTCATGATTGTATACCTTCTCATACGTTTAATTATAATCTCCAGAATTTTAATTAATACGAACAGATTTGTCCGTTTATTACAAGAGGATTATACTTTCTTTGAATCTCAGAATTTTACATTTAAATTACTATTATAAGTTTTGGCTATAAAATATTGAATTTTATTTTAGCAATACTATTTAGCCATTTGAGATGGTACTCATTTTATAATTAATTGGCAGAATAGTTCCAAATTCACAACCACACAGTTAAGTATAACTAATTAAATATTAATTACGTTTATTTTTGATTCATAAATTCCATTCTAAATCAAAATTTAAAGTTCTAATTAATGGAACTATGAAATATCTCCATCATAATCTAACTTTAAAACTATACTCTATCTGTTAACAAAAACAATTGAAATATTCGAAGTATTTAAACTTTTCTGTTTTCATTACTTTTTTTCAATTCCTCTTCAGAATCCTGTAACTTTATTATCGAGTTTCAAGTATTTTAAAACAATTGTTTATTAAAGTATAACTATAATATTTTTCATTCATCGATTGAAGACCAAAACTTGAAAAATGCAGTGCAACCAATTTAGTTTATTATCAAACAATTGAAAATAATACACGTATCGAAACATTACTACATGCAAAAAAAAACAAACAAACAAATGCACACGGTGGCTACAATTACTCACCTGGCGGATGATGCGACACTTGCTCGGCGACGAACGCCAATTGGGTCTCGTTGCACCAGGGTACCGGACCATTCTCAACCTGCTTCGTCGGCTGGGTGCTATCCCTGTCAGACGGTAAGTCCCAGAAACAGCGAAACACCTCGCCGAGGATCGGATTGTAGGGTTTCTTGGCAACGCCGGACTTGCGGCCCGCATGGAAACTGCACACGTACCACTTGACCACCTGCACCATGCGCTCCCTAGGCGTTGGCATGTCCGCGATGCTGTAAACAGAGCGTGCATATGTATATTATATGTAAAAAGAGAGAGAGCGAGAGAGAGAGAGAGAGAGAGAGAGACAGAGAGAGAGAGAGAGAGAGAGAGAGAGAGAGAGAAAGAGAGAGAAAGAGAGG
>UXGD01006078.1:0-13204 GCA_900474315.1 Torymus auratus
AATCTCATCATCCGCACTGTTCTCGCCTGCTCTACCAACAACTCCGCAACACAGCAAAATTACACAAAAATAAAACCCGAGCATAAGAGTGGGAGCTATTTCCTACAGTGATTTTTGCGCCGCTTATATCGCCTTTCCGAATCTCGTCAGACTCCGCTTGCCTCTGTCTTTCTCCCACTAACCGCAGGCTAATTTAAAACCGGCTAACGTTCGCGCGCCAGGACAAGTAGGCAGTATAGACGCTCTATTCGCGGCTCGAAAAAAGAGAAATAAAAACGAGCGTGCGGCTTATATATCCCGCGAAAGAGACGCTTATAGAATTTTTGTATACGAGAGAAAATTAAACGAGATGATAACGAGGTTCCACGCGCCACGGCGTTGCGCTCCTCGTTTCCGCGAATCATACAATTCCGGAGGCGAGATTGTAGCGCGCGGACGCGGAATGATTAACGCGATGGCATCACCACAGCGCGGGGGAGGGTAAAAGGTGTCGGATTTATATATTGGGTTAAGGACCGTATAAATCCGAGAGCTCTGTACAGGCGTATAGCGGCACGCTCATTACGCGCTCGACCGATTTACCCAGCGAAATGAATAATAATTGTATGTATATACGCATGCACGAAAAAGACTCCGCGCATCGACGTTTTATGTATTTATATACGGCGTACAAACGTGTATAGCGTTGCGAACTCTGTAAACAAAAGCGAAAAAGTGTGTGCGTTATAAACACGAAAAGCCAGGTATACACACATTCGATTGGGAGATAAGCGCGGCGGCGCGGGCGTGAGGCACTTGTGCCCACACATGATTTCGATAAAGTAGATTTCGGAGAGGGAGAGGTTCGGAACGAAAAGCTCACGTGCGCGCACGACAATATGTCTGCGATCGAAGGGGGAAAAATTCGTATAGCGAGGTTTACGTTTGCTTTCCGTTTTTCTTTGTATAATACGCGCACGCGCTCGTTTCGGGGCGTTGGTGACTACAAACTATACGATTACGTGGGTCAATAGTGTAGGGTATAGCTCCGCCGGCTGGTTTATCAATAATTAATGCGGAATTTAGAGTACGAAAGGTTGTTGACGGAAGGCGTGTCTTTGCTGTTTGAAATGTCTCGTCGTGTATGATCGATTGAATAGTATTATATGGTGTGTGCGGTTTAAAAAGAATATATCTCACATGTTATTTTTAGTAAACAAATAATGAATCAGTATATCATATTGCTTTCAATATTGTATTTTTTTCCCGTTGTATAAGTTATAAAAATAACACTTATAGAGTGTAAAATCCGGTAAATTATGCATAAATCAATATTTTTCATTCCTGAAACTGCATATAAGTCGTACGCGATGAATATTTAACTCCTATGGCAATGTATATATAACTTATATTCGTGGCGGTAAATATTTCATGTCAGCCGATTAATAATTTAAACCCAGCGAAAACTGCGGGAAATTACAAAGTGACGCAGGGGTATTTTCACGCTTATATATACCACGTATATAACGCGCAAAACATTTATTTTTCAACGAGAGACGCTCTTTACACCCGTTGACAAAACCATTGCACGGTCGACCTATTACAGTAGAGACAACGTCGCTAAAGTATCGACAGCCCTCGACAAATAATCCACCGATCGACATATCCGTCGCTCGATAAATAATCCCGCAAAGTACTGCGCAGCTCACTCCCGCCCTTCTCACTCTCGCATTATATAGACGACCGCTGCGCACATACGCAGCATCCGGGAAAGTGTACGTTCACATACGCACGTACCTACTTGCTCTCCCTCACGCGTGCAACTGCGCAGCATTAAAAATCGCTCGACCTTTTTCCCTTTGTGCGCCGCCCCACCTTTGTCAGCCAATATAGCGAGAGAAACCCTCGCGCGCGCAATCGTTTCTCTTTCTTCTTCTTCGCTATTTCCTTCTACTCCTGCATCACAGCTACGTGTTATACACTGTAGGATTTACCGAGGCGGCGCTGTGATGTTTTCGAAATTGAGTCGTCGCGTACATTAAGTAATTTAATTCGGTTAATCGAGATTGCGCGCGCCTCTTAAGAGCTGTTGGTTATATAGAGGACGAATGAATGAATGGCGACGTGCGTTCTTGTTTTTTTGTTGGCAGACGTGGACGATGATGATAAAGAGCGCGGCTTCGATGATTTATGAGTGTGTGCGTGAGCCCCGTGGAGGATTAGGGTGAGTGCGCACGCGGGGATATATGTATACACGACGAGTATGGAGATTCCGTGCATTGCGTTGGCGAATCTAGTTTTGGTGGGGGGAGAGAGTGTCTCGACCTAATTTACGGTGGCGCGGTGGAGATAAAAATGTTGGGGCTGGGATTATTCCTTTTTATGGTGGGGTATATAGTGCGGGTTCAATCTGGAGATTAGAATCAATGTCGTATAGGGGAGAAAGTTTTGGGCGAGGTACTCGTAAGTTTTTCTATGAATCAGCAAAAAAATACGTGATTAATATTCTTTATCTGCTGCAGGGTGTTTTGAATATAACACTATAATACTGTCAAAAAGCGCATATATTTAAATGTATAAAATAATGTTTCAGTAAATTAAAAAATAGATATGCTTTTACGAACATTTGCAGAAAGCTAATCTATAATTATCTGTTATACTTCGAAAACTGTTATACTTTACACAGAAAGTTTAAAGTACATCGTTATGTTTGTGAAAAACCAAAACTTTTTCGGGACGTCCATCATCATGGTAAATAATCATATTTCATTCAGTGAAAGAAGTTTTTCCAACGTGGATGTGCGCATATATAAGGCAGACGGGTACGTGAATTTTTAAAACGAAAATTACTCTTTCATTCCGAGGGAAAATAGTTTTACTGCGCACGGCGGCTCATGCAAATTCGAGAACTCATTATTAAGTAGAAAAAGTACGTGTTTTTTTTCGGGTGAGGACAGTTTAACAAAAAAACTTTCGCAGACGCATTTATCATCACTCTTTCTTCAAATAAAGGGATCAAAGAATTAGTTTGAGAGTGACCCTTTTCATGTCTTTTACAAATATCCAGAGATCATAATGAATCTTTCTATTTTGAAATGCGATAGTTTGAATCCATCTCATATTATACCCTATTATAAAACTTCCATCGTTATTATCTGCAGTTTGCTCCAATTTATTTTAAGGATCATTGAATTTCGCTACACATGATAACATTTATAAATTACCCACATAATTCCCACTTAAATAATATAACTTGTACTACAAACCGAACATTCAATAAAAACATCAATTATTTATATGCTTTTAAAACAGAATACATGAAATAGTATATCATTCTAGATATCCTTATTTAGGTATACGTTATTACAAATTTATTTCAGCTTTTAATGCAATCGTCTAGACAGCTCGAACTTAAAACTCTATAATTATCCGTATAAGTACGTTATTTTATATTGACCTTGTTCATGTTTCTAATTAAAACTGTTGCCGAGCTTCACCTAAAATATATCGTATATTTTATAATCCTAACGAGTAATCATCATCCTCATACAAACTTTCACTATATACATTTCAACAACCCAACCTAATTGCACGAATGCCAATAATAAAATTCTCATCTTACAGAACACCTCTTCTTCCCTATAGATTTACGTAACGAAGAATAATCAGAACTTGTTACGCAATTTGTATACATTTTTTGCAACGCGCGACAAATCATATCTCTCCTCCCTGGACAAAACGTATACGCAGAAAAAAACTCGATAAAGTCGCTCTCTGATTGCAATTCATCTCTCTCACGCCACCACAGTGCTATAGAAATTTTTACGAATTTCCACAGCAACATCCAACTCTCAATACGTCCGCAATGCGACAAAGCACCAATAGACACCACCACCACCATCATAATAATCTACAAAAACGCGCTCTACCAAAAAGAAAGAGCAGCGCGGCTCTGCGCAAACATCCAAGACTCCGGCCACGCAACCGAAAAACACAAATCCCAATTAGTCTTCATCCATCAACTTGCTCTCTCTCTCTCTATTTTTTGTCCCCCTTATCAAGTTCCCCCTCCGACAATGAAAAACTAGCCGCTATCGCGCGCCTCTCCCTCCTCAGCTTTACCAACACACACCTATACAGGGTATGTATTTCTATCTGCGTGTCGCGACGATTAATTAGCCCCCGGTCCCTTAATTATCAGCCCGTACGATAACGCGAGAGTTTTGGCCCCTCCTCGCAGCGTTTCTTAACTTGCCGCGCACGTATGTGCGCAACGTGTTATATACGCGCGAGAAGCCGATGACCTGAGCACGCACGCGCGGCGCAAGCAGCGAAAGTGCACGAGGCGAAAAAGAGAGAGAGAGAGAATCGTGTTGTCGCCCGGGCAGGTTTTTATTCGCCGGGCGGGTGCACAGCAGCGAGGTGACGCAACGTGGAAATAGAACGATCTTTTTTTTTTGGAGGGGAGCGAAAAAATTCTTCGAAGGTGCTTTCGCCTATAGAATTTTAAATTTTATTAGCGATCCTTTTTCGCTGTGTCTGTGTGTCCGTGCTTTCAATTTGTCGATGACTGTTATTTTAGTCTTTGTTCGTGGAGTGGAGAGGGCGAAAGATTTTAAAAGTCGCGAAAGAAAGAATTAGTTATATTTTTTGTCACGTATAAAGAAAAAGCTTATCTTGACTTATTGCTCGTAAAAGCTGGGAGCTACCACTTTTTATCTGATCTAATAAGAAATATGGTCACTATAGGTTTTTGCCGTTCAATTTTTCGTTATTTATCTTGCAGCGTATTATATTTGCCGTTATACACTGAAAAGCAATATATTTTTAAATATATTTCAGATAACTATAGAGCTTTATACTAACCATAACTTTTTGCTTCTATATATACTTTTGTAGCAGTGCGAATATTAGCGATATTCTTTTTTTATTGTTTAAAAATGTATTTTTGTTATTATTAAATAAAAATTTACGTTATTTTGCACACAGAACGGTTAATATCGTTTTTATTATAAATATATACACACGATTACAATGCTATTTCTGAGATTGATTTTTATTACGTATTTGATCATTTAATTGAGTCGCTGAACAAATTTGTTGTGGGGGAGATGAATCAGTATTTGTCTTATAAATCATTAGCTAATGTACAAGGCAACTAAATTCATTACCAATAATTTCGCAAGCTAAAATCTACTGAAACGTTATTTATTGGTTAATAAATTTGAGAAATGGTATCGTCCGGCCACGCCAAATTAGATTTGCTTTTTGCCATTTCGGCACTTATGCGAGATATTTGGGGCTCACCGCAATATTGCAAAAGCATATAACCAGTTTATATGACCGTCATTATTTTCACATCAATATACGATTGGATGTTATTTTTGTTAATTACAATGTACACTGCGTTACGAAAATAAAGTTCAAAGAATTATTCCAATCTAAATATTCTTTCTAATAAAAAAAATTGAACCCTTTGACTGTAGCAGTATATTAAAAGAAAACACATAAAAGTTTACTCTCTAGAGTACGGTCGGTAGGTATATATCTACATGTATACCTGCAAGTAAATATGTACTGTCGCCGGCAATACGGTGTCTTCCTAGACGCGCCACACATCCAGTTATATATGTACGGGTACACCCCAACGTATTCCTTTCTGTAAACTTTAGTCCTTCATTTTATCGAAATACTTTTTTTTCGTGCATGTTTTAAAGCGACACAAAATATGATACTGACAATCCCTCGTCTCGTTTTTCTTAATTAAACCGTTATATGAGACTTCCTATTGCCATCACTTAGCGTTTGTTTATTTTCACGGTATTTGAGCCGCGTATACATAGAATTCTACCCAAATCACATATGGAATACATAATACGCCGACCCATATACAAATGTTTGCGCTAACCTAATTGCTAGCGAATTTGCTCGCACGTCGCGATCTCACGTATATATACCCTTATGTCGCGCCTGGATATATCGCTCCAGACACTCGGCAAACTTGCTGTATCATGTATGAAATTCTATTCCCGTCGCCCAGGTAAAAATTCAGCTATTCGCTGGGGGCTGGAATATTTAGCGGAACGGCAAAACCGGGAAGTATATGACACCGCATAATTTTATTTTACAGGATTCATAAAAAAACTAGAGCTCTGCTGGAAAATGTATTCAGCGTCGTAAAAGATTATTTACGACTCCCCTATATTTCACTATTGTCAATATTATGCACTAAACTTAGTGAAAATTTAGGTGCCCCATCAGGAAAGTTATTATCGATATTTGAACGACATAGCTTTTTATCCTAATTCATTTTTTACCACCTTTGCATATATTAGACTGTCAGGTTACAAAAAACTCGTATAAAATAAATATATATACATTTCCTTCCTGTTACGACAAATCATTCCGAATTCTCTATTTTCTCTAACAATGCAGTCCATTATTTACTCGAAAACACACAAGTCTTGCTCGCTTTTTACATATACGCCACTGATAAGTTAGTATCGGAAATGCGCCAAACGCACAGACAGCATGAAATTGTTTAACTAAAGCGCTAAAAGTATATATATGCACGCGACCGATTTTCAACGTCGCGTCTTATGGAAAACATTTACGTAAAGCTTTTTGGCATCGCGTGAAACTGTACCGAAACTACTTTTTCCTTTTCCCCATCACTGCTGCTATAAAACGCCCGCTGCTTTTTGGCTAAAGCTATCCCACTTGGCGCGCACAGTCGTGCAGTGTCGCGAGCGCACGCGCCTTGATTCGAAATGGCACTGCAGTGAATAGCAATGAGATGGACTTTCATTAGAGCGGTGTTAAGCATCGGACACTTTTTATACTTTCCGTTCTTTCTTTCTCTCTCTCGGCTTCTTTCGCGATGAGAGCGATTCCGTGAAATTGAACTCGAGACGGTGAAAAATGTGTCTGCCTGGTGCGGGCATGTTTGTGTTCGTGTCGAGGGCGGAGTGTTTTGCTGGAAGGAGAGTGATTGTAAGAAATGGGACTGCACTTAAATTACGCGAGTTCCGTTTGTTTCGTCGAGATTTGTTGAAATTTACGTAGATATCAAAATTTAGATTTAAATATAGGGTAAATGGAAATAGTGAGTGAAATATTTACGAGGAATAATTTCAGAACAATGATTTTCAAGAATTGATCAAATAAATTTTTTTATTAGTGCAATGAACGATGAGAGACAGAATGACTCATATTTTGTCATACTTCATTACTTTACTTTGACAGTATTATCCATTAGTCAAAAAATAATTTTCTAATTTTATATTTTAGAATATTGTTCAATTAAACGCTTAAAAATAAAGTTTCCAATACTTATTCAGCACTTAACTCTTCAAAAATTTAAAATTATAAAAAAAAGCCATCTCTGCGGTTAAAAAAAAATCTCTACAAATAGCTTTCCAATAAACCTGACCACCGCGAACGAACCAACCACCAACCACCGCCACCCGTACCCGTTTATTTACGACTACAATCGCGCTTGCGTCGTCGTAAAGCCCCACAGCAAAGTATTCTCGCATCAATGTTAAAATTACAACGACGGACTCTAGCCCGGGCGCGTCGGGATCACATTACTTTTACCGCGAAAAATTTTTGGCGAGCGCCCGGTTATTTTTGTAATTCCCAACGTCGGGAGCTCTATAGTGGCTGGCCAACATGGCGTCCTCTCATTCTCGCTCACTGGTTTTAGATCGAGAGACAGGCGAGAGAGAAGAGATCCAGTTTTCTTTCTCTCGCTCCGCACGTGCGCGCCGCCGCCGAGGTTTCGTGCGTCTATTATATACCTGCTGTGAGGAACCGGCACAGACACAAACGTACAGGACCTTCGGGATTTTTTTTATCGTAGCGTGGGATGGATGAAAAGGATTTTATTGTGCTACAGCGATGGTAGTTTATCGCCGGATATAGTGTTAAAAGTTTTATTACGTATGTGCGGTCGCAGCGCGCTGAAGTGCCGTTGAATGTAACAGGGGTTTGTTTATTGTTGTATTTTATGGGTAAAATAAATATTGGAGGAGTGCACGTGCCTTATTGCACTATTTTCTAGGTGAAATGTAGGAAATATAAAATACATAAACAATCGGGTATAATCTCTATATTTTTCAAATACATTTGTCATGAAATACGTATAGTTCTATATAAAAGTCCTTGACTATCGTTGCCAATAGCAGCTTTCTCTAAAATACATCGATTTTCGGGTAACGTCCTAAAAATTGAATCACTCGGAACGCTTGGCTCTGCCATAACCCAATAACCTACAGCTCTCGCTCTCCCGAAACATCGAACAACTTAGGCGCCCTAGAAGCTCGGTGACCATTCGTCTATACAGCGCGCCTTGCGCCAACGGTTTTCCAATAACTCTTTTTGTCGAAAAAACAAAACAAAAACTCGATTAGCTCCAGCGTATTTCATCCGAATTGGGGCTCGCGCGATCCGCAAAGCATTCCGCGCAGGAATATAATTGACGGAGTGCCTGTTTTTCGTATAACACGCTGAAACGTACGTGGGCGCATATCCTTGACAGGCGAGCATGCAATTGAAATTTTCATTGTTTCGAGAGCGGGAGAGCTTTCGTCCTGGATTCCGCTTATCGCGTCCCCGGGTTTGTTTAGGTCTCTCTCGAGCGCGCACGCTGCTGAAAATATTCAAGTTCGCTCTGTAATGTCGAGTACGCTCGAGTATTATGTTACGTCGTTTGTGCGGATGAAATAATTGTGTTACGACCTCTGGAGATCCACATTGTAATTTGAAAGATATTTCAATGCGAATGAGCGAATAGTTTAAACAATGGTATCTTTGTAACGAAATAATAATTACAAAATGTACAAAATGGTGTAACATCGTGGAATTTTGTTACATGAATTAATCAGAAATTCAATTTGATATCATTAAAATGGTTTAATAATAGTTTTATCTAGTATTACCTTGAGATTATCACGATAAAATAATAAAAAATCCAAGTGTTTTATTAATAAAAGGTAAACACTTTTATCAACCGATACACTTCTATGAGAAAGTAAAAAAATCCATCACTTTTGTTACCTGGAATCCTTATCACAAGATTTATAATCTTGATGATATCGCTTGTAAGTTAATGCACATACTTTTTGATCGTTTTATATTTTTACTTCCGTGTTAGCAACTTTTATCTTTATTAAATTAATTATTGCTGTAAGCTTCTATATGAACTCAGCGTCGTCTCTTGAAATATGACATCTACACTTCAAAGATGTACTCATACAACACAAAAAGAACGAAGTAAAGCGCATCGTTTTAATGAAGAGTAAATATTATGAGCGTTATCATCGTCTACGTTTTTACTCTCATCTTGATAGTAGTAAACAGATTAATGCTTCTTTTTCACCATTAAAACTTGCTAAGAGCGAGAAATATACTTTACCTTTAAAAAAATATTCCACAGTCCTTAAAAAAAAGCCTAACCAGCATATTACGTAACACCTAAAACGCAGACATCTTCGTCCTGATTGACTTTTACACAACTCCACTCAGATACTTTCAATTACAATCACTGACCTCCGAAACATTAATATTCTTCGCACACCTCCAACAATCTTTCCCTCCTCCCGAACCCATCAATCTCCGTCCCTCACAACCCTGCATTCTACTACCACTTCGGCATTTCATTTCGCCAATCGACGCGCGCTGGGAATTATTTCCTCCGAGCAAGATTATGCGGATACGGCCTCGATTGCCCTCTGACACAATTAGCGGCCCACGATGAAAGAATTCCTAGATCGACGCCTGGATGAATATATCGTTTCGCGAAATTTCATCATCAGCTCAAGGTCGCACTCGGTTTACTCCGTGAATTATCGAAGAGGCGGAGTAGTTTTTTCTTCGTGAAACACGATCAAGTCGACGGGGGGAACAGTCTCTAGAAAATTCTCTTTGAGGTCCGTGCCAAAAGTCGCGTGCAAACGCGAAATGTGTGCCGACTTCTTCAGGGAAATTCTTTCGGTAGCTGGTTCTTCGGTAGGATTTTTCGTGAAAAGTTTCGTAGATTGGAGAATGAATATTTCATGAAAAATAATTCAACGAAATACGTTGTACTGAATTTCATTATTTATGTACTTGTTTGTTTTAGAAAAAAAAGAAGCAATAAACAATTTAAAAATAGAAGTATACTACAACGTTCTGACGCAAAATTATTGATTCTTGAAACGTCAACACATCCTTTATTTAAGGGTTCATAAAACTTTTTTTCGTGCTTTGCATATATGCATTACCTAATATCATTATTCTCGATAACAAGATTTCCATTAATCTCTTGACCTATATATCGACGTTGAATATTTAAAGTCCTTAAATTCTTGCCAATTTATGTATCCCCTAATTTTTTAATCAATTCCCTTCTCTATGAACCGCTAATGAATTATTCAATCGGTTAAGGTACACGATAAAGTCGGATTTACATTTAAAAGGTATTGATATTGATATTATAATATTAGTCGTTAATTAATATTAATCCTATATATACCATGTTGATTCACAACACCACAAATTATAATGAAATCGAGTAAATAATATAGGTATTGCATTGTTTCCGTAAAACACAAACATTGCAACATTAATGAGACATTGATACCCGTATATTGGCTTAACCCGTCAATCATCGTAATTACGCTTGCATAAATTAAATCATTATCACGTTTCAACATCAATCATAACATTTTTAAAAGATCAAATTTCTCCATAAATAATTATTTTATATAGGTTTTCCATGTTGCGAGATTTAGTATTTTCTGGTTTACACGTGAATAAACTATAACACGAAAATAAGAGTGTCAAGAAGAATGATGTAGATGATACTCTGTTTCGTAGCTACATTCCGCCTCCAGTTCATTAGCCGCACTGCATATATACTACGCGATTCCATCGCATCATTCAATAAACTGTGCTTTGACCTTGGAATTTTTGCCACGACGATGACTCATCGGTAAAATGACGCTCGTTCCCGGTGCATTTTTATTATTCCGACCCATCCGCCGCGCTTTTTCCTGCATCTACACTTCACATAACCATTACACGCTCCGCCTGCAGCTGCATATAACCCGTAAAAATGTAAAAGAGAGCGCGCCCCGGCAACCTGAAAGTCAATGGGAGTCATCTCTCGCAAAAGCGAGTGAGGGAGAGAGAAAGAGAGATAGAAAGATGTATATACACGTAAATAAGTAGCAACGTGCACGGTCGATCGAGCTGTGTACAGCGCGTTACGTCTCTTTTTCGCTCTTCCCTACGAGCGTTTCTATGTATAAATATTCAACGGTGCGAGAAAGAGAGAGAGAGAGCCGGCGCGCCGGCATAAAAATAAAAAGTCGAACGCGCGCCTGTGCCGTGGTTGGACTAATACGCGTGCAAATTCCTTTGCTCTGTCTCTCTCTCCCTATCTTTTTCTCTCTCTCTTCTGGGTTTTTCGAGAGAAAGAAAGTTCGTTTTTCGCGACTGCTGAAGCTTTTATCGGCTTGCTGCTAGGTACTGTCGCTGCGCTTTTTTTTCAGCTTTGTTTTTACCGCGCGATATGCGTGCATGCTGGTGATGACGACGATGAAACGTTTGCAATGCGAGATTTCTTGTGGTATACTTCGCTCGAGGCACTTTTTCTGTTTGTTTAAATACTCGATTGTAATGTGCAAGAGTTTTGTGTCTCGTTAGAATGCTTAAATGTTTGCTGTTTTAATCTTTTGAAATTGATATATATGAAAGCGAGCAAACACTTGCTTTACTTTTTGTTCGCATAATATATACTTTTCTTGGTCATAAATTAGGTAGTGTAGTACAATTAGTTATTTATATAAAATAAAGAGATATATAGTGATGAATCAATCATTTAATGTTTAAATTTTGATAATAAATATTATGTAAGAGTAAAATATTATTCCTATTTTATAAAGTCATATTCGCTCATTTATTATATTAAAAAACTAGATAATTACATAAGTATTAAGAGATTTAGCTTTTATTTAGTTTATGCAATATTGTGCACACATTGGATGCTTATTATCCTATCAACAACAGAAATACTTTCTTATTACTGATAAAAATTTATTGTTATTAATGATTCATTCATCATATGTATCCAAATGTATAAGATAATGAATGATTTTCAACAGTGTTGGGGATCAATTAATCATTCAAGCAATTCTTAGAAACGTGATTTTACGTACAATCGTAGAAGTCTGTTAAACTTTTATCTAACATTTTCAATTAATAATTTCTGCCTCATTAAAGTCATTTTCATTTGTTTTGAAAACTATTTATGTTTTAACTTATTTTTTAAAATTTATTTATGCTATAAGTTATTTTTTAAAATTTATTCATGTTATAAGTTATTTTTAAAAACTATTTATATTTTAACTTACAACAAAAATTATCTTATGACTTTTCTTGACATCAAAATTCCGAGATATAAAAAGCTAAGTGTGTAAAGTAAAAAAGGTTAATAAGATTTGGAAGCAAACAAGAAATACTATCCATTTAGGTTTTTACCTATATGACAAGAAATGCCTTCGTGCTCTCTGAGATTCTTGACACAAAAGCTAATCCTTAAGCTGTCTACTAAGAAACGCTAAATATTGTATTGTTCAATTCGCAGTGTTTTTCAATGTAGTTTCTCGAGACTGGTTTAGCCACACTCGTTCTTATCTTTTTCCAAAATTATTATAAGTATATGTCAAAATTCAAAAAAATTGCCCCTAACTTGTCCGTAAAAATGACAGAAAAGAAAGATGAAGCACACTTTTGTCAACTGGTTTATCTTATTCTATATCTGATATAACGTATGAAAGCAGTGTTGAACAAAGGAAATCGAAATAGTATTTTTTCAGAAAGCTGGAATTAATTTTTGTTATGGGAATTTAACATGGGAAAAATGGATGAAAATTAGTCACTGATGATTCACCAATATACACTCTTCAAGCTATTGAAGACAAATATTCCACAAACAAGCGATTAAAGTAGAAGAAAATAGCTTTAATTTGGTATGAGAATCGTTAAAATCAGTCAATTTGGCGCTAAGTTAGGTGCATTTGAAAATCGCGAAAAATGACCAACAATGAGCGATTTTCCCCAAAGCCACGTAATTCAATCATTTTTGATCATTTTTCGCGATTTTCAAATGCACCTAACTTTGCGCCAAATTGACCAATTTTTCTTATTCTTATCTCAAATTAAAGCTCTTTTCTTCTAC
>UXGD01006079.1:0-13203 GCA_900474315.1 Torymus auratus
GTGTGTGTGTGTGTGTGTGTGTGTGTGTGTGTGTGTGTGTGTGTGTGTGTGTGTCTCTTTTTTGTCGATAAATATGTCATGGGAAAATTTTAGATAAATCTATTGAATATCATTCATATATTTCAATTGAACATAATCTAAAAAAGCTTTGTGGATTGCTTCATTACTGATTTGATAATTTTGGGCATTAAATTAGAGCATCGGCGATAGCTAACAAGAAAAAATTACATTATAATTGTTTATGACCTTAATGTACTTACGTACTCAATTGTGACAATGAGATAATTATGCTTAATGAATTACAAATCATTTCAAACGATCTGGTCTGTTTTAATTTTCCCAAAGATTAACAATATTCGTTCATTGGATATATATGTAATACTAAATATATATGTAGTTGATTTTGGTAATAAATTAAACTTACATACAATAAAATATTTTAAAAATTCTTTTAAAATATATTTTCTTTTTTAATTGGAAATCATATTAAATATGATTTTCAAAAACTTACTTTTCAGAAAATGTTAGAGATCGAGAGTTTTAGAATACTAGCAAAATTCAAACACACTTCGCGCGTAATATTTTGGTTTTGAGCAAGGGAACACTATTTTTCACTATGATTTTTTATCACACTTGTTATTCACTGCAAAATATTTCTCTCATTTTTTTCTTCAAAGACGACCATTTATTACATTTCATTTATAAAGCTAAAATTTCAAACGAGAAATGATTTGAGTTTTATTTATAAATATTATAATCGCATTACTTTCGTTATATTCAAGTATATTTTTCAACTTTCTCAAATTATATTTTGTGAAGCTTTGTGTACCAATCATTAATTTATGAGTAACCACCGGGAATACATATATGGCTAATAGTAATCACTTCTCAGTGAAGTTTAATGATATTGTTTTACCGTCATGAAGTATTGTTAGTATCTTTTCGTAAATTTTTATATCTATTTTAATTATCAATGTACGGGTCAAGTTCAAATTAAAACAGTTGCGGCGACAAGAGGCGTACTATCAAATGGTTATTTCACATGTGTCATATGAAATTTTTAGACCTATAACTAGAACGTTCAGTTTTAACACTTGGAAAAATCAAAGAAATTTATTATTGCTATTAAATTGCTAACACAAATTTCGCAACTAAGGAATTAACTATATTATTGTATTTATATGGAAGTATGAATAATTGCTTTTATGTAATAATGGAAATAACGCTTGTTTATGTGTCATGTGGTAAACATGTGGTATTCGAATGAGATATTTGATAAATACTTTTTACATCATAGTTTTGAATAGTATGAAATAAGATATTATTAATTTTTTAACACGTTTCAGAAAATAATTTTACGCTTATTTACAATCATCATAAGCAATATAAAAAAATGAATATAATTCTTTTGTGACTAATTAATTTTTTGTTTGATCGACAAAGATTGAGATGTAAGAAAAATATTGTTTTCGACATATGCTAGGTATATTATGCCAATTTTATGATCTGCTAATGCACACTTAAAAAAAAGGTTCTGAATGACTCCAATGTCATAAAGTAGAGACTTGTTAAGTGCTCATAAAATAATTTTTAATAACCGTAATAATTACTTGTCTTTAAAATAAAGGAAAAAATTTGAAAAAATGTTTTATGTTGATCAAATAAAGTTTTTAATTAATTTAGATTTCAGTTCAATGTAATAAACGTCATGTAGCCAAAAATTGTTAACATATTGGTTGATAATTGCAAATCAATTATTAATAGTCACGACAATATTATTTAAATGATTCCAATATACTCTCATTTGATAAATTCATTTTTTCAATGAAAAGTTCAATAGAATCTTTCTCACAACATTGTTAATCAGTCAAACATTAAATGAATTACAAACAATTATTATTGATTTGATACTATCGACAATTTCTAAGGGTATATCAGGGAAATAAAAAAAAAATTGTAATGCTTTTGTAAAGGCTTTCTAATGACTACTTGCGTTATCACAATTTATCTTGCACAATTTTTTCTGATGAGTCATTTCGAATTTTTTGAACTCTGTCAGTCGGGAAATGGCTCACATTGAATTCTGTAAAATTTCCTAATCTACTTCGCTTCGTGAATAATTAAAGCCCAGCGTAAAGCTCGCGCTGAAAGCTTCGACAAACGAAAATCGATCCTCCCATTTCCAAAATTAAATCGACGATGCGCACGAGTAGCGCCAGCAGCCGCTAACCTGCCGTCGACGACTCATGTGTGCTCGGTAATTAAATCGATGCTCGGAGCAACAGCTCGAACAACTTTGTCGGCTCGAAGAGCGCAACGAGAGCATGAGAACTCTTGGCCAAATTATGCTTTGGCGCATCTCGACGGAGTTTTGACGGCTCGCAATTAAACGCGCGAGACAAGCATGAGCGAACACATCGACGCAGCATAATTATACGGTAGCGTGAGGGAAGCTGTGCGCATGATGACTCGTGCGATGACGGCAGAGAGGGGCATCCTCGATAATATATAAACGCGGACGTAAACGCAGGGACAGAAGCTCGCCACAACTTTGACGGCACAAATCCGACGGCTCAGTCACGAGACGCTGTGCGTGAACATGCTGTCGCGACGATTTCAATCGGTCGTTCTACTGATCGCGCTGGCCCTTGCCACGGCTGTAGTGGCCGAGGACTTGTATTCAGCACAGTACGATTACGTCGACGTCGTAGCCATTCTGAACGAGAGTGTACTTCGAGACCAATACTATAATTGTTTTATGGACAAAGCGCCGTGCGCCACTCCCGACGCCAAATACTTTCAAGGTATTTCTTTAATTAGTTAAACGTTACAAGAAATTAGATTTGCTGGATTTTATTTTCAAATAAAATAGAAGAGCAATGTAAATAGTATTGTGGAAGATGAATTAAAATGTTAGCGATAAATGATAAGAAGTAGTTTTGCATTTGTGAAATCGGAGATATGTTCGTAATCGGAGTGATTGCGTGCTTCAAGATTATTATAACTTCAGCTAGAGGGTTTCATTTTCTGTCAAAGTGGGCGATAAACAATCGTATTTATACTGACAAATTTTTAGTAGAGCTGAGAATTCGCTAATTTTCCTAAATAAATCGTAGATTGAGTCTTGTAATGTTAATTTCAAACCTTGTTCTTTACTAAGCTATCATTATATAATATCAGTACATTTTTAATGCTGTGTGCTGAGAGTGTATATATGTTGATCCACTACGCTATTTGCTATTGAAACATTAATCAATCTATTAACGCATTGAATTTATTTTCATGATATAGTCGGCATCCCATAAAGATGTAACATTTTAAAAATTGGATAACCATTTTATCTATTTATATACTCATAACTTGTACGCATCGGCTTGTGCAAATGTTTTAAGTAGTAATCACATTGAGTAGAATGCATCATTTTATGGATGTCAAATTTTATAGAAACTAAGTTTTATATGTAATAGGTGTAAAGACATATTTTTTTATAATATTTCATGTTTATAAAATTTTTGCATAGGTATTATGCCAGAAGCTGCAGTAACTAACTGCAGAAAATGTACTGAAAAACAGAAGAAAAACTTTGCAGCAATTGGTGAATGGTTTTCTAAGAATGAGCCCGAGAGATGGAATGCATTTATTCAAAAGGCTACGGCTGATGCTACGAAGGCAGGAATTTTGTTGAATCAGAACTAGAATAGAGTTTTAGGGGTATTTAAAGCTTATAGCGTGCACGTTACTTTGTAGTTAATAAAATTGACTTATTAATGGCATTTATTTATAATAAAAATCAAAATAAATTTAACTTATTAAAAAATAATAAAATATTGTTATTTAAAGAAATAATTCCCAAAGTATATCACGCATAGCTGTGTAATAAAAATTGTTTAACCCGCAACCAAATATTTTTATTGCATTCTTTTCTTTGTCTCTAATTTTCTAATTCAATTGTTTTATCTCTTTTTTCAAAAGATACAACTATGTACATTTATCTGTTATATATGTTAATTACAAGGTTGGTATTTTATAATTTTTAGTGCTTGAAGAATGATTAAATTTTTCATGTTCATAAAAATGTTATACTCTGTAATAGTTATGCCATTCCTCAGATCTTCTTGATGATTATGATATCGACGCCTTCTATTTACACCATCGTATCTTATGGACATTTCTACAAAATTGTACATTATCGATATTTCTACACACTAGTATGTTTCCGAAAAGTTCAGAATAATCTGAAATGCTAGTGTAACAAGATCGTATTTCTGCAGAACGTTTTATATATGATCGTATCTTATAATACCTATCTTATATTTTACTTAAATTTTTAAGTATTTTTTCCACGGAGATACGATCTTGCTGCACGGACGCTTGGTTAGGATCATAATATAGAACGTTTAGCAGAAATACGATTTTGTTACACCATGAGCATTTCAATTACGATTATGCTGAATACTTCGAAAATATATTATTGTTTAGAAAGATTGATAGCATAAGATTTTGTGTAGAAATTTCTGTAAGACACGATTTCGTCACATAGGTCCAATAATGTACGATGGTGTGAATAGGAGGCGTCGATGTATATATAATTAAAACATTTACACTGTAAATAACTATGCAATCGAAAAATTATAAATTGTACAGCGACTAATATATCTAAAATTGCAACATACCATATTATTATGAAATTTGTCGATTTATTAAGGTTGTATTATCTATATGATCAAAGCCGCAAATCAGTATAACTAAAGATTATCAATAATTAATTATCAAACCTCGTTTATTACTTTTTATTTAATAAGTTTATAAAATTGCATTTTATAAATAGTTTAAGTCCTTAAAACTCAAAATCAGGATTCTCAAAAATTTCTGTGTTCGGATTTTCGAAGATCATATGTAATATGTTTTTAATTTCATTCCCACAGTGCCGCAACTCTGAAATGAAAAATATGCCTTGACTAATTGTAATTATTAAAATTATAGGTTTTCCAAAAACGGCTCACGTTTTAAGTTACCTATACTTTTGAAAATGTTCAATTATTTTAAATAGAAAAAATATATTCTATTTCTCAGTTTTGCGGTCTAACGCGAATTATTCTTCTCTGAACAACATTAGACAAAAAAAAATAAGAATCAAATAAAATTCGATGATGCGACACTATTTTGAATGAAATTAAAAATATATTAAGACATATGATTTGTAAAAATCGAAATATGAAAATTTTAGTACGATTTTCGGCTTTGAGAGCTTAAAATATTTATCTGGTGTACTTTGATAAGGCTGTCAAGTTGAAAATAAGAACGAAAGCGTTCATAGTAAATTATTCATATTTTAGGTGATGGACTAACATTTGACGTGGATTATATTCAATATTTAATATCATTTTTAATAATTAAAAAAATTATTTCATAGTTTCTCAAAAGCTTTCGTCTTGGTTCTTCATTGTTTTAAAAGATTTTTATATAGTTATTTTGTTGAAACTTATATTAATTTTATGTCTAAAACATATTGATTGGATATGGGAAATAAAGAATGTATACACATATTAAAGTATGTATTAAATAATAACGGAATTTTGCCTGAAACAGCCAACTTTGAATTTACGAAGTTGTCAAAATTTAAACCTATTTCAGAAATCAATACACTTTGACCGATTATACAATAGTGTTTCCTACAATACTCTACATTGTTCCCAGTTCTAAGCAGTCAACTAATATACGTATACCGTAGAAAGAAAAAAATAAATTAGATCAATCACACTTTCGCCACCATTTTTTTGCGCAATCCTATTAGAAGAATAATGTCGGATCGATCAAACTGGTCTATTTGAAATTGCGTAAGCGTGAAACCTACAAAGAATACGTGTACGCGCACGCGTCCGAGATCCGGCCGAATTTCCATGATAATACCGTGGCTAGCTGCGATTAATAACTCGTGGATGTAATACTATTTGTGCTTCGGGCAAGCGAGCGACCGAAAAAAAGACGCGCAGAAAAAAAGAGAACGAGAGAAAGACAAAACGAAGGAGACCGACGCAGTGGGTATATAAGCACGATAAATGGCGGTCAGATAAAGTGATCGAAATGAGCGATCGATGGTCGTTAATCTTTAATAATTCATAAGGCGCTCGGTGGAGCGCAAAGGCGCCCGCGTCGGCGTAGGAGGGGATAAAAGGGAGGCGTTCCCGAGGATCAGATAGAGCGAGAGAGATAGAGCATAGACGTACGGGAACTTTATCGAGGGCTTCCCTCGAATTCGACGTAATTTTTTTTCCTCGCGCTATACACTTTTTTCCTCACGCTTTACTCGTTGGCTCTTCTCCGGGGTCCCGTTATTTTGCCTCGTCGTTATCGTTGCGTAAATAAATGATAGACAACTATATTGATTTCATATTTTCGTGTCATTGCTGTCGTTATTACCTTGTAAGGGCTTGGATGGGTGAGCTTATGTTGAATTTGAAAGAATGACCAAATATTTCTCTTTTTCATTATTTGACAGTGTTAAATTTATTTTATTATGTATGTGTTGTTTTTGGCTATTTTTTAACCTGAACAGCTGAACAATACACATTTTTTTTATGTATCTTGATTTTATGGTTGACTTCTAAACATATATGTCTGAATGGAAACATTTGGTTATGAATACAAAATAAATCAATAATTTATTTTAATCAATAAATCAATAAATCTGTTATTTATTTAACAATCAAAAAAAGTGGAAACCTTTAGGATAGATACTGTGATTAGCTATATGTAACTTTTTTAACATACATTTATCATTATTTATTGAATATACACAAAATCGATAGGAATATAATAATGTATAATTTTGAAAAATACAGCTTGAGAGCAGTAGACTTTAACATTTTATTTCACATATGCCGTAATTACATGTTCCATTATGAACTGTATACAAATTTCAAAACTTCATATCTGGCTACTGACGAGAAGTAAACACGTTTATAAATTGAATCTTTTATTATCACTTCAACCTATATTGTAGTTGGATCTTGGCATAAGAAAATTCTACAGATTTATAAATATTACGTTCTTCCATGTGAATAATTATTTGTGATTTCATTGTTTTGTCATTTTATTGGAATACTCTAATATTTCATACTACCAACGTAACATCATAAACTTTATTTCCTTTATAATTATTTATTTATAATATTTTCTTTTATTAAGTAGTTGTATTTGGCTATTTAGCCTGTACAAATGAGTTTGGCGCCTGAGATAAAATAATTTGTTAATCTAACAGTAACATAAATATCGATTACAAATATGATTTCTAGAGAAAATAATGTATTTATAATAATACCAATGAAATATAATTTCGTGCTAAATATATTCTGTATTTGTTCATATTACGTTTGATAATTTTATTATCTTTTATCAAAATTGTTTTTATAAAAATATACATAATACTATAATCTTCTTCGTTATCTTTTGGCAAATTACAATTGTACCCTTTCATGTACCTTATTTTGTGAACAGCATAAATACTTGCAAAAAGTAATAAACCGCATTCAAAATTTTCAACGCTCTCGACAAGAGAAAAATGAGGGCGGCGCTTTTACCGTCGATGCTGCGCTACGTTTTTTATTGAAATTCAACCGCTACACCAGTGACGCACTTCATTCGCTTACTTATCAGACACTGTTTTATGTTGAAAAATTCACGTTTTCCGAAAGTCCACGTGTTACGTGTACATACAATGATTAAAGTGTCATAATACTGCATGAGAGCAACTGTTACGGTTATTATACAGAAATTATGGATTATTTCATTTGTAACGATTTAAATTACCCGCGCAATAGCCACCTTAGATCGGCCGACATGTATACTATATAGGTGCGCTTATTGTGCGAATTGCAAGAGACCAAGGTATCGTGCGGGAGAGAGCGATGAGCTCGCTTGCTTTCTGCCCAAGACGCTTGACGGATCTACAAGTCTCCCAGCCGCCTCAAGCCACGACATCTTCCACGAAGCCGGTGGTCTAGCTAGATTAAGGCCAAATATATGCATTGTAGCACACAAGACATCTGGACATTAATAAAATCAACGGATTAAGTCTTCAGGCTAGTTGGAGAAGGGCCACGAGCGAGACATCACAGGCGGAAGAGCCCAGCATGCGCCAAAAATATAGGAGTTAACTAGTATCCTGTGATATCTGTGAGTAATTATAACATGTATATAGAGCGGGATTTTTCAAGTTAGTATAAAGAATTAGAAACAATTTAATTTATTGAACTAATAGCTAAATTATCCCTGCGAAATACTGTAATTGTATTGTTTCATTTGTCATATATTCATGATTCTCTGCGTATAAAGTTATAATGTTAAAATTTATATTTATTACAGTAGCTAGAATTAAGAAAGTGTGAGAACGGAACTTTTTGGGTAATATACACTTTGTAAGCCGCATTTCGAAGCGGATATAGGGACTATGTAAATATTCTTTCAATAATATATACTTTAATTTCTATTATAGTCATTTATTTATATATACATATAAATATTCCCTAATTAATCAATAAATGTTATATGTTACGCATTGAATGATCAATGGTTCGTTTTTCTTTCGCGAGTCAAACAGACGATCATAGAATTTTGCAATTCGTTTGCATATAGCCGCCAGCCAAAACATATAATATACGAAAAAACGTGTATCGTTATGTCATGTGAACAAGTGGTAGCCTTAACACATTAATTTCAATTTTCACACCTCCGTTGATATACTTATAAACACCCACCGAAGCTAACGAACGCCTGTTTCTCGTTGGACGTAATCGACCTCTCACTGCGTGTTGCTGTGAAGATGATTGACGCGTTGACGCGGATGTCCATATTTTCATTAAAGAAAAAACGCCGGGGAGATGCCCCATGTATTAACATTTTGATATGGCTCATCCCTTTACTTATTTTATAATTTTTATAGTTTTATTTTATATATTTTTGTTGTTGAATGGTATCACTAAATAATATTCTTCCAGCAATCTTTCAGCAACACATGGTCTGATTACAAATTAACCCTCCCTCTTTAGCCAATGATATTGACTTTAGATACACTTCCTAATTTTTTGTAATAAAAGTAATTATAATAGTAATGTTTTTGTAAAGGTTAAAAGTATGTTTTTTTATATTCGGACATTGTTTGATACTTTAAATCTTGTGTTATGAAACATGATATAATGACGTCATGTAAAAACCGTAGTTCATTGTTGTAGTTCATTAATTAAGCAGATATCAACGAAATGTTACAGTAGAGACAAGCGGTACAAGTTTTGACGTGGACTTACAGTTTCCTGTGTGTTTCCATTCATTCGTCTGTTCTGCGAGCTTACATCAGGCAAACACTTCTGAATTCGTCCATCACTTTCTATCTTTTACTATATCCACTGTCGTGCAGTGTAATTGGTTTACTTGCGCTAATGTTGCATACCATTTCATATAGAAAAAATGAATTATGATTGAATAAGGTATTTTTAAATCTATTTTAAACTAACTCTATTTGATTACCTGAATTTGACTTCGGGTCTAGACTAGAGGATTAATTACCAAATATTTATATGTTTTGTACTTGATTTAATCGAAAGGTATGAAGTTTACTTCTTATTTTCATAAAATTTCAGTAAGTATATATGTGTGCGTAAAAAAATAATTTATGCGGCATAAATTATTAAAAACTGCCAATAAATTTCTGCAGCTTCTGGAATATCTTTTCAAAGAAATAACGTATTTCATCTGTTCACGAAAAAGTAAAACTCACTAGAAATAAAAAGTAAAATGGTAGAATTACTCATTATAAAAAAAGAATGCATTATTATATAAATTAATTTATGTATATTATTTCTAAACTAGAAAAGTCGTTCTTTCTCACCTCAATACAGAGCATCGAGAATGTTCATTCGAGTCAGTCCATCACATTTTGCCACAGATAGCGTATGAATGGTCATTGATTTGATATTATCCATGAAATCCGTTGTTTGCGTTTGACAAGTACAGTCAGACATTAACCAGATATGTATAATTATCATTGATAATGAAATGCGTATTTTTCTGGGTAAATGATTTAATTTAAATGTTAGAGGAAACACTTAACAAGTACGCTCATCAGTAAATGAATTAGATCAAATTATTTCAATATAATAATTCGATTACTTTTAATTTTTAATCAAAATTGATGCACTGGAACGCGCGGTTCGATAATTAGATTAAGTATTTTCTTTCCTTTTGCTAGAGCAAACACGAGTTTCTGAATCCAATTTAAAGTTCTGTTGTACTAAATTACAGTGAACTTTTGCTCTTAAATAGTGTGATTAAAGTTCGCCGTACATGCCAGAAATCGCTTGTAAATATTTTTCTGCACATTTTCGCAATAGAAACTTTCTTTTTTTATCTTAAAAACATGATGGCCTGAAATAGTGGATCATTTAAAGAATCGATGTGATTGGTTGTTTAACTTGGAATGGAAAGTAAAAGAGATTCTTTAGAATAAATTATGTGAATATTATGTTCAGATTTTATTTTTTATTTAATTTTCATTAGATATTTATATTTTTACTTTACGTAAAAAAAAGAAAAAAAAATTAAAAAGTTTCTTACCTCAAAATTAAGTATTAATTAAGAGTAAATGTATTATATCAATTATTAAAGATGCATTAAAATTAAAAAAAAGGATTTGTGGCTTATAATAAATAAATTATTCTTAGCATGTTTAATATAGTAAAGATCATAAAGCGCACGAAGCGCGTATGAATTTAGCTAGTGTAACGCTTGCGCCAAAAATTTACTAATATTAAATAAAAAAAAACAGAAGATTATTTAAAAACAGAAGAAAATCTTTTCATTTGTGTTTAATAACTCGATAACAAATAAGTTGAATGCTCCTGCATTCAATAAATTATTTAGGTAATAAAACAAACTTCACTAGCAATTGTATAATGAATTCAAAAAATTTCTAACAAAACTTACATGGATCATAAAATAGTGTTTAAAGTTTATTTCTTGTCGAAAATTCATATACCTACCAAATATTTTCCTGCACATTTGATTTCACATTTGCATGCTTTGTGGTAATTACTCTTTACAATATACAAATATTGTGATGAGATTTTTTTTACTCTACCTCAGTAATTTTTATCAGCTTATTTAATCATATATACTAGTTTCCTACAGATGGGAATTTTACAAAAAAATCCCCGGACATTTTTATTTACTTTTTGATAAAATTTACTTATGTCTATTTATATCATAATTTGAGAAGATAAGATAATGAAATATTGCATGAGCGCAGAAACCTGGAAAGAGTTCCGCATAATTTTCAAGTGTAGTCAGGTATAAATACGAGTTATAAGGAAATGCATAAGTAGTCTGTAATAAGTAAGCTTTTAGTTGACGTGCTAATTTAATTTTTTACAATGAAAGTATTAATATTTTTGGTTTTTACCACATTTATGATAGTTCAAGGAAATCCTGTAAGTATAAAATATTAACTTTTAAAATACTTTTCGATAATAAATTTCTAATAATTATTTAGGTTTCCCAAATTCAAGGTAGTGAAGAAGACCTAAAAGAAGCGGCACAAAGAATATTAAATCAAATTCAACCATTATTGAATGATTTTGATGAAATAAAAGAAAAAAGTAAAATCGTTCCTGAAGAAATTCACCAAAAAGAAGGGCAAATTTCTGGTATATTAGATGAAAGTGTAGAAGTAACTAAACTAAAGGTAAAAATAATATTCTACTGATATGATTAAATTTTTATCCAACTTTAATAAAATATTTTTTTTAACGGAGTGTGCGAAACTGGCCTTTTTGTGCTTGTTATGCGCAGATCCATTTACTTCGCGCACGCAAAACAAGCAGGAAAAGGCCAGTTTCGCTATCTCCGTTAAAAAAAATAGAGTTCGATACACGTGTGCGAAGAGGGTCATCATGACACGGGTGTTTTTGTCGCCCTCGCTTCGCTCGGGCGACAAACTACACCCGTACGGGAATGACCCACTTTACACACTTGTATCGAAAATAACTATTAATAATTTAATATAGGAAGAATTGAAGAATGCTGCTTCGAATGGAAAAAATGTAGTCGAATGCCAACAAATATTCGACGATAAATTAAATTCGGTTGGTACCGATTTAAAAAAAGCTTACCATGATATCGTTGAAGGAAATTTAAAAGGCTTTGTTTTGAGATTAAACTATGCACTTTCGGTAATTATATTTTTGTATTGTTAATATACTTTTTCAAGTGAATTTTATGTGATAAATTACATTTTTTACTAATTTCAATAGGACGTGGAATTAATAAAGGATGCTCTTCAAAATCATCTGGACAGAGAAGTAGATATCTGTAAGAAAGACCCTTCTAAATGTAGCATAACTGGATTATTTGTCGATATGATGAATGTCATATTTGCAACCGTTGATGATTTAAAAACCCTACCTTCATTGGTGGATAACGTTATCAATATCTTGAAAATAGAAGCAGCACCTCAAGAAATTAATGCAAAGATAGTTCCAGCGGTTAATGAATGCTTAAAAAAGTAAACACACATATGTACAACCGACTGCAGTTGATTCTACGAAACGTGCTCTGATACCTTATTTGGTGTTGTTATTTCAAAGATTTGTCCCCTGTAATATAAGGAGTAAAATATCTGTATAAGGACTGAAGAATAAATATCTCATTTGAAAAACTAAACACGTTGCAGTTGTATTAGCAATTTATAGATTTCTGCACATTCAGTTATTTGTTTATTTAAGTAGAAAATTTTTCATATGAAAGTTTCTTTGAAATTTTTTATAAAATAAAAAAGTAGATTATGCGCCTAAGGAATAAAGTAGGCTATGCACTCCTGCAAGAATGGCCCGAGCTAGCGTATAACGAAGCGAGGGCAGTAATCGCCCATCGGAAAGATCGACTTCAGTCCCGTGTTATATATTAGTACATTGTGCAACTAGGGGAGAAAATGAGCTATTTCTAGCAAGTGTAAGATGTTCGGCACGAGTCAGAGTCGAGTGCTGAAAACACCTTACCTTAGTCTGAATAGCTTTTCTTCCCGTGTTACACACTGTATTGCTTTCTCCTAGAGGAAGCTTTGTGATAGTAAAAAAACAGTTTGTGAGATAATGTGTTAGGAATGTTGTTTAGAAAATTTGGAATCGAAATACACCATTTTTATAAAATGTCCGT
>UXGD01006080.1:0-13203 GCA_900474315.1 Torymus auratus
TCTTCTTACGCATCAGTTTCGAACCGTATTTTATACCACGAGAGCCGAATAATCATATTAAAGTTATGATTTTGAGGATAGAGTGGTAGAAAAGTTATAGTTGCGAAGGACAATACCCAGCACTTTTCAAATTTCTATTAACATGTTGATAGAAACTCTGCAGAATGAAAAGTAGGCAGTCATCTATATACTGTGGCGCCACTATCTGTAGTTTTGTCTATCAAGAACGTAAGTGATCGACTTTATGAAAAATGTATGCACGTACGAACCTCGAGATCAGGGTCGGCGTGTCAGAGACCTCCTCAGCAGGAACTTTCATTGCGGTCCTTCAAGGTCGAGCGGTCGCTGTATTCCATAATGGAAATTAAGACCGACAGTTCCGATTACCACAGTCATCGTAGGCATGAGAAAGCATTTTTTATTAGTTTTCACAGCTTTTGAAGATAACTACATGCTTCTAATCCGTTTAGTGTAATTATAAATCTATATATAGATAATCGAGATAAATAAATATATTTCGAAAACATGTTTTTGAGAAATAACTGTAATTGCATTTAAATGTAAGTGAATAATTTTCTATCTGAAAAAGTAAATGAAAGATTTAAAAAAAACAAAACTAAAATTATTTTTATTGTAGGAAATGTTTTGATAACTAAAATTTTGTAACAGTTCATTATAATACAAAAATATAGTTTTAGAGATAGACATTGCACGATTAATTTTGAAAATTTTTCTACAGATCAATATCTATTTATTGGCTTTTCAAATTAAGAAAAGTTGTCTTTTAAAATTATTTTTCAAAATTTGAAGTTTTGCAATTATTTTATAATATATATGGAATAAATAATACCAGAACTGATTTAATAGAAAATTATTTTTTATGACGTTACGAATAACTTTTTTAGTAAACATTTAGGAAAAATTAACAAACTTTCTTCCAAAGGCACTATTTCTGAACTGAGGGTATATTAAAAATCTACTAATGTTTGAATTATATCGTTGACCTAAATGCATGCTTTGCGCAAGAAAAGAGGGTGTTCTTATACGCCTTAAGACATTTTAGTTTTTCTATAGACATATAAGCTCACTTTAATAACTTACATTTTATTGAATACTTAATTGAATGGTACATGAATATGTAATGTAAATCTAGTTGAATTTTTTCTGAAAGAAAAATTGATTGATCACATTTTAAAGTCTTCGCAAATTATAGGAGTGAGAAAGTCATTGGTCTTTTATCCTTGAGTTTTGCGAATCCAAACAAAAGCATTTTTTAACTTTTGAGAGCTGCTACCCATGATAAAAACATAAGAAAACACATGCTTAGATGAATTTGTAAGAGCGAATATCTTGCTTTGTCGTTTTTGAAACTTAAAATATTATACTAAAATACTTGAAAGTACATTTACGTGCATTGCTAAATATAGATGTGAAATGAAAATATTTGCGGTTAATCACGTAGCGGGTAAACCGGTTCTCACTGTTGACGAAGGGCACAAATTTGTGAATTGTTTGTAAACGTTATCACTCTTATTTTTTTATTTTAAAATTATTTAATATTTTGGGCTTCTAGTTGTTGATTGAATAAGACACAATTTTCAAATACAATAGTGAAAATAATTAGATATTATGTAATTCAATATTCTAACATGAATTAAAAATTCGTAACAGTAAATGTTAAGTGTTATTTTCATACCTCGTAAAATTATTTTTGTTAATTTCGTTAGAAAAATAAGTATATAAAAAAATTAGACAATCTTTGTAGATTATTAAAATTCTTAAAAGTGAAAAAAATTTTAAACACTTACATATTTTTTATTTAGCTTCGAGTAACAATATAGTCATGTTTACATAACATTTACGGTTTTCTACTATTTCTCTATATTTTCAGATTTTAAAGAATGCGTAATTTAAGATCTGTTTGAACCTTAAATTTTCCATTGGTTTTCTTACAATCTCTCTCGCTAAGAGACCTTATTCTTCACCTGATGCAATATTCAAGGTAGACTACTAGCCCGGACACAATCGTGTTATTCATACATACGTGAAACGTATCTTTATACTTAGAAACTAAATAACGTATTATTTTACACGGACAATATTTGTTACTGAAATTTATATTAAAGGAGTTTGTAGAGTAGAGTAAGTACATTATTACAATCAATATACAATATAGTTTTAAAAAATTCTTATTTTATTCAGTTAAGTCCTTCAACTTTTAAGGTAAAGCATTTGAGTAAGATTATTTCAACAAGCACTGAAATAACAAAGCAGGTGAGATTCGTATATCATATTCATTTGTTATTTAAAAATATACTTCGAGGTAAAGTAAGTCAAAACAATTTGCAACCCAAAACTCGGTATTACAGCCAACCGATCGATTTTTTCTCGGCGGCAAAACTGCGCCTGGTGATTTAACCCAGACGCTCTTTTTTGCCAGTTTTGCTGCGAACACACATTCCTTCGCATGTTTATATTTAGTATCGTATATAGAAAGTTCCCTTTTTCGCGGAGCCGCTTAACCTAGTCTCAGCGGCAGCATATACATACGAAAAAGGAGAAAAATCGACGCGTCGCTTTCGCTACGGAGCTTCTTGCACGCAGAAGCTCGGGTGTGTCGGCGCACATAGGTCGCTGGAGTGTGAAAACCGCGATTAACGATTTCTTGCGACTACATGTTTCGGCAATCGCCGAAAAGGAGACCGCGCCTGGAGTAGGTCGCACGCTCGCTCCATGCACATAACGGCGATTTAAAGCTATTATGTTATAATGTCTGCTCAAGTTATCATCGCGTTATATCAGCGCTCGGCTGTGTTTGATTGACTAGGGAAAAAAGAGATTGCTAACGCGACTGGCGCCGGTTAATTGGAGCACTGATTGTTTCGTCAAAACATTCGTGTTTGGCGGGAAGGTATATCATTTTGAAATAGTGAATGATGGCATTCCAATGGTGACAATTTTAATTACTGCATATTCTCTTGTGAGGGTTCTTATTGGGATAATTAACTTTCTTGTTAAATATTTATTAGATAATATACCAATCGTCTTATATAATAACGATATATTACTAATCTAAATAAGGGACACTGAGCAAAGAACAGGATTAATGTTTAACGAGTCAATAATTACAGAAGTGAGCGTTTTACTTTAATTTGTGAGTGATTTTATCTACGTACTCTAACGAGCACAAAGTCTTACGTTCCTGATTGCTTCTTTAGTTTCTTTTTTTATTCGAGTACTAGTAAAGATTGATTGAATTGCATATCAGTTGTAAATTCCATTATGTGACAACTATCAACACCATCTGAAAGTAGGAGAATGACTAAGTGTTGATTTGAAAAATCGTTATAAGTATCGTATCATGAATGTTACTTAGTCGTTGTTACAATTTCAATTATATTTGTTAATTAAGGTAATGGAAAGTAATTTTGTCATAACATTTTTTTAATTGTTTGCATTTAAATATTAGGACTTGCTGTTATTTAAGCGAATTATTGTTCCCTTTATTTAACAACTAAATGTTCTTTGTTCAATAATTTATTATAAAAATCACATCAGTTTGGATAAATATCACCTCACTATAAACAAATATATCGAAAACTATTCGTATATTCATTTTATGTCCTCATTATTTCTCTTGAACGAAAGTGGGCTCGTCAACTGTTCAAGAGCAAATAACGTGTCACGCAGCATCTAGTCATAAAAGGCCATGCGGGCAATAACTTGAGGCAAGACAAAGAGGGCAAACCCCTTCGTTTCTCTTACGCGCTGTACATGTATAGGCAATTTCGCGATGTTGCGATTTGTTTCATGTCAGGGAAGATGGACCGTTGTTTTTGGTCGTGATGCTATCGTTCGTACGAATTGCGATTATTTGCGCCAACTTTGGCAACGGGCCGAGCTTCATCAAGCTTTCGCCTTCTTTCTTTCTCTCCGATGCTATATGCTGATTATAGAATTACGATTGTAATCGGGTAACTATAGAAGTATGTTGGTAGCCTTATTTATGTTCTTTATAAGATCTTGTAACGATGAGATGTGATGCGTAACGATTGCAGTTGTGGCAATTTTCAATTTGGGGATATGGTGTAGTTGGTATGCGATTCCGTTATTGTGGTTATATAATGAATTCGGAATTCCACTTTACAAGACTTTAAACATTTGATACTTTTTTGTAATAACACATACTTTAAATGACGTTATGCAAGTGTTTATTTTAAAATGTGACGATGGTCATGAAGCAATGCTATTTACAGTAAGAACGAATAAAAATACAAAGGTGAAGGTGATGAACAATATGATCTGTACATGCGATTTTCCTGGGATAAAAAGCTATTCAAATTATTTTTAAGGTAAAGCTTTTTCCTCAAACGTTTTTTAAAGTTTTAAAATGCAGTAAGGTAAACAGCAGATTAAATCTATGTTCCATTTTCCAATGGCTACAATGTTACGTGTGCAATATTTGGTACACTACCAATAAGGTATTCGAGACAGTTTTCTTATTTAAATCTATTGTTTGACCTAGTAATCGTAAGCTCGTGTAATAACAAGTTACGTTAGAGATATGACAAAGATTGCTAATTGCTATTAAAGAAGATAAGCATCTTCAAATTAGGTTAATCAATCACTCTTAAAAAGAGATACCCATGATTAATGGGCTATTATAAAAAAGAAAACTTTCTCATATTACATTTCCAACGATAAGTGAAATCGGATATACCTTTAATATAAAAACAATTATCATAAAAAATTGAATCATAAAAATTGGTTTAACGTCAGTTAAGTTTGAACATGCATTTCATTAAACGAAATGCTACGCAAAAAACGAAAAATTTCGAAATTGGGTAGTGCCACGCACTTCGACACATGCATTTTATCCCAAGCATCACTCACTGATGAAAGAAGCTGGCTACCGAAAGCCGTTGGGTGCATTCATTAATAATAATGAGAGTCCGCGCGCACCGAAAGAATCCGAGCAATATGTGCATACATTATGTAAAAACTGGCGGCATACACGGTGTCGGATTAGCTGAGAAAGGGAGAAAGAGACAGAGGGAGAGAGAGAAAGAATCGCCGGTATTGGTAAATCGTAAGGCGAGCATTTGTCGGAGCGCGCGAGTTCGGAAACGTTTCCTCACGAAACACACGCGCGGAATCCTGACGTAATACAGTCTCGGGCGCGGGGGGCTTTTTATGACATCGCGTCGGCCGGCACGTCGGGAGCGCGATGGAAGAAAAAAAACGGGGCCCCCGACTTTCTATGGCTATGGGTAATGCCCCGCGCGCTGCTCTACAAAACCGCTATTGCGCCGCACTCTGCCACTGCCGCAGCCGTTGCCGGCACCGACGGCTGACCGCGCGCATCGACACTGGCGATCCGCTGTGTGGTGATTTACGCGAATTTTCTTTGTTTAATGATAGGAAACTGTATACCCTCGGCTGATGCGTAATACCTATGTATAAAGACACATTGTGGCACGGCTACGTTCACCTGACCGTTATCCGACAAACGTGTTAGCAAAGAATTGAGGCTCTACAATGCAGGGACTTCGAATGAGCCCTGGATTCATTGTCAGGCGTAGGCCACGTGTACCCGTGATCAGGTCTCGATTTTATGAACACGTGGTTTTATTTTCTAGGTCAAAAGGAATTCTCGTTTATTTATTACTCATGCCTCTGGTAGAAATGTTCACCAGAACCTAGCTATTTTATGGCTAAAATCCGAAATAAATTATGGTATTTTTTTCTCAAAATGCTTCCATTTTATTAAAACGTTAAAAATAAAATATGGTTAATTTTCTACCCAGGACGATATTATTAGATTACTTTGTAGCGATAAACAAATTTTTTAGATTATTTTAAATAATTGCTGAGCGTGTAATGATAAGTGATATACTATAGAATTCCTGCGTTTCGGACCCAGTAGTTAGGAAACTTGTGCTCAATCCTCAGAGTCATCGAACCCCACTGACTACCTTGCTACCGCTCGTTTTATACAGCACCTCAAAGAGCTAAAATAAAAAAAATTGAAAATAATGGATTTGGTTGATATATTTAAATAGTTTTTTCATGTTAATTATGAGATGGCTATTATAACATTTCTTTCTGTAAGTAAGCAGATTTTAAACAAGCAAAGAACTATATCTCTGGATCAAAGAGGCTATGATGTTCCAGTAAAAGAAAATATGCACTTACAAGGTTTATTCAGATAAAATGTTATAATAGCTAATTTGCTTTTTTTAAACCTTTTTAGTTCAATTTTTAAAAATGCCTCATGTCATCTATTCCCTTAAGCATAAAATGAAATAATTGGTCTTGTTACTCTACCAATTAAGGCCATGTTAATCATTGTTGTACTTGAAAAGAATCGAAAAAGGATCGGAAATTATAAACTTACATAAATAGGGTTTCCTTCAAAATATACTGCAGAGCCATTTATAATGTAACATCTAAGCAGATAATGTCCATGCATAGAATGCTTTTTGGAAAGTTGATTTTCTAGGATAATGACTACTTTAAATGTGTAAATGCAACCATTAGGGTGAATCCAATATTTATGATTTTTTGGCACGATTAGAATGTAACAGCTCGGCAGCCACTGCTACTCTAGTCGTAGGAATGTTAGAAATTTGCTACCATGTACAAGAGGATGTCTATAACGTCAAAGATCAAATGTATCAATCGTCCATTACACTGACCATTGGTGTTCAAAAATGTTTAATAAACTATAAATAAACAATTTTTTTCAGTACCCATCTTATATTTACAATCCAGCAGTAATCCAGCAGTATCCATGCTCAAGCCTGTGTCCTTAAAATAATGAAAAGAGAACCGTTTTACACATTCACACATATACGTAGCCACACAGCATACACACACCCACACACACGCTCGTGTCACATTTCCTCGGTCCTACTTTACGAGAAAGCTTAATTTATTAGACATATTAGTAGGTTTATAAATTATTTTCAAATTTTCTAAAACCTTTTCACTTTCCCTGGTAGAAAATTAACCATCTTTTACAGCTAAGGTGTTAATTAAATGGAAGTATTTTTAGCAAAAATCATAATGCAAAAATAATATAATTCATCTGAAAGTTCTACTATTACTAAAAATACGTATATTTTATAAAGTGTAAATACCATAATTTATTTTGGATTAATTGGTACATAATATGAAATACAAGCAATGTCCGTTTTTAGCCATAAAGATAACTGAAAAATAATTTTTTTTGTGCATTGCATAGTGCAGCCGTGAAAAGGCTAATTCGAAAAGTGATCTCATCAAATTAATTTTTGATTATTCTAATTTCTTTTTTTTCCTTATACATCTTACAAGCAGTATTAGGATCCGAATAAGATGGATTGTAATTGGGCCCTAATTTTATACTTACTTGAACTTCTACTCGTTTCAGTGCTAGGTTACAAAGTTTATACAACTGCAGTGACTATAAGCCTTTCTCTCAGTCTAATTATTCAAGATATGCTATCACTAACTCTTCCAACATCTCTCTTTGCGTAATATCTTCTTAATTTCGCACTAACGAAATCCATGTAATATACTGGCTGTCCGTCACTTATCTGAAAAACATTCGGATATTAAATTGCACGAATAATTCAGGAGGCCGAATTTTGTTTACTCAATGCTATTGATAAATTGATTCTTAAAATTACTGTGCATATGTATGTAAATATCAATTTTCATGTTTAACACTCAAAATTACTGTAATAGTACGAAATCAGGTCCCAGTATAAAAAGCTCAATAATCGATAAAACGTTCAGAAATCGCGAATTTACGCTTTTCTTGAATATTAAAACAAGTTAAAATATATTCAAGGTTGAATTGAAAATGTTATTTTGGTAAAGTAACTTTTAAAAATATAACAACTTGCATTCATCTTATCCCAACAATTATAATTACAGTGTCCGAGGTGAAATTTGAGTGGAATGAACTCGGTGAGGCTATGCCAAAATATCTATACTTTAGGAGCGCAACAGTGCAAAGCACTCAGCTGCTGGGCAACGAGCAGCTCCTTCCTAATTGATTGTACGCGAGAACAAGGAGAGCAGGAGTCACAGGCGGGAAAAAGCAACGATGAATCGACGCCGCCTCTTGTGCACTCGCCTTTTACGGGGCTGCGTACGCGCGCGGCGGTGCATTTTTCGCGGCTCCCGCGCTGCCAGGATTCATTTGTCAGCCGCGCTGATCGTTTCCGATCCGCGTATGTATGCATGCCTCGTTCACATTTCACGTTATAGCGAGAGACAAAGGGTCGGGCGCGGCGCTCGACGCACCGCTTATCGTGTACCGTGCTTTGATAACGCTGGCGGCTGTTATTACGTAACGGGAAGAGAAGGGACGCAACGTGTGCGTGTATGAGATGTGAGATTGCTTTCACCCACGCGGAATGAGGTGGTTATGAGGATTTTCATTTTTTTAGTTGCTCTGTATTTTGGGCGCTTAAGAAAAAGGTGGCGGATATTACATAAAGTCGTGTAGTATAAAAGAATGTTGTAGGTTTAGGGGAAACCTGAATAAAGTGAAACGCTGCTTTGTTTTAAATATTTTCATATAAATTTTTCCGAAATGCAAATTTTTGACCTTTATTGTGATTTTTCCAAAGGACTACATGTTTATGATTATTTATCTGTACTGAAGTGCATGGTTTTTATAACGTATAAGATTTTACAATAATGTAATAATATTTATAAAATATAAAAATTAATTTTAATTGATTACATATTACTTGTGGAATGCTGGTGTGACGCTTGGGGTTTAATTGTACTTGCAATCAAAGAGTGAATGGAAGAATATTGCGTGTAATATAGGCATTGTCATAAGCTTAGCTTGGAGAGCAGCCATGACGAAAATGAAAGATCGCAGGTTTGGACTCCGGTCTCCAATAGAGGCCATTCGGTTCTTTTTTCGACACTGATAGAAAGAAATATTTGAGGCAAATGCGCGATTCATTTGTAAGTCGATTTTTTCAAAATGTACATTTGACTGAATTCAAATACATATTCGTTAACAGTTAAGCCGGCGACTTTGGATCAAATTAATCTTTCTATCAGTGGATGCATCTCCTATTATTATTAATAATTGTTTGTAAGCTCCCACTCGTAACATACAACATGCCTTGTTATAATGAAATGTAAAAAATACACAAATTTTTCATTTTGTCTATATTATTTTTAATTTGTGCTATTTTCTTAGGTATATGATAGGAAATTACATGGACTATTAGATACATAAGAGCAGAATCCTTGTTTTGTTAAATAGTGAAATTTTGATTTAAATAGAGTTTATTCTTTGATTTTAATAATAATAATTTCTGACAATGTAAGCATGTACTTACGTATATAGTCTGCATTTAACAACATTTTCACTATAAAATAAAAAAATTGTTATTCTAATAAACGTGGATAGAACAAACATTAAAAAAATGTCACAATTACAATAATTTATACTCACTCTCTGAAAACTTCAATATATATACGGATATATTGTGTTTACCTATATTATATATGGAAGTTTTCTGACAGTGTGTGGTATGAAATACCTGCGATAATAAATGGTATTCCAAGTAGTTGTTATTCATAATTATAAAGTTGAAAACACGGAAATAAAAGGAACGAAAAACGCAACCAAAAAAAGGAAGAAAGCTCGTGATCGTTCGAAAAAAGGAAAAAGGAGGGCCGCGTGCGACGTCAGCGACCTTGCAGTGAAAAATCCCTTCGTCCGTCGAAACAATGATACGCCAGTGTCGTACGGCGTGCGCAAACCAGCTGTAACAAAACACCGGCAGCGTACACGTATAGGGTACTACCGGATGTGGAAGTGTCCGAAATTAATATTTCGCGCGAGCAAACCGCTCATTCCCAGTAGACCGAAATTTCGACTATATAGTTACCGACTTCGCGCGAATAACACTTAACTATCGCTACGTACGTATCCATTAGCACACCTACCTAGCAACAGCGCGGCGCACAACGCGCGAAAGTGCTCAACCCAATCTTGAAATCGCCGCGACCAGTTTTGCTGCTCAATGTCACAGTTATTTGCAAAAAGCCGCGCCCATACCAAAACGCGAGCGAGAGTATCTGCGAGTATGGCCAAAAGCTAGAAAAATATTATTCTTCGCAGCTCACTGGCGATAGAATAGCTTTGATATATCTGACAGCAACCGTATAGACACACATACGCACGCGTGTGTCGAGGGGGAAGAAGGCGCAAGAAAGCGCGCCGCGTGCTTCGCCGCTGCGGCAATCCGTCCTTCGCTCTCTCGCGCACCCATAGTCCTTCGACGGTTCAGGGTTGTTGAGAGAATATTTCCCTTACTCCCGAGCAAGCTGCCAGCTCTCTCTCTCTCTTTCTTTCTCTCTCCCTCCTCGTCTCTCCTCCATTCAGTTTTGCTCGTTGTTTCGCTCTCTCGGGTGCTGCTACGAGTGCTGCAGCTTATCTCGTGCTTTCTTAAACGTGTCTTTTCTTTTGTTTCTCTTTTTTTTAACTTCAAATTCTTTGTCTCAGTTCCTGCTGGGACTCTGAGAGCTGTAACATTTTCCTCCGAGGAGTAGAGACACAAATGCGTGTCATGACTTAATCTAACGGCTTTTCATTGCTTGAAAAAAAAAATGACATTTATAGTTCCAATATTATTAATAATATCTCGATTTGTTAGAACTAAATTATGTCATATTAATTCATAAAGGATAAGTGTTTGAAATATGTTTTGTTAGGGAGCTTTGGCACAGTAAAAATCGTGTTAAAATATTGATAGTATAAGTTATGTTCTTTATTGCACATTGAATATTTATAGAGCAACATGGGCATGTGCAAGTCTGCAAACTATGTACAAAAGTCATAATATTCATCTTCCACATTATCAAAAGTGAAACCTATCAGTAATTAGCAGAAAGACAAGCAACCTTTATCGATTTACGAAAAGTATATGAAATAATACCAATTACTCTGCTTGAGTTACTATTATCAGATCATTGATGACGGGATGAACCTTGCTTATTCCGAACTTCATTTAAATTATGCATGCTTATTAAAAAGTATACATAAAACAGATAAGCACAATGAAAGATAATTTATACACAGATGCAGCATAAGATAATGTTATTTTTCTTAGGATTATTCAAGTTTCAAATGCTCATCCATTACGGCATTGAGTAAACTAACGGTAAGATTCTATGAATGATTTGATGGCTATTTTGTTGTTTTGACGAGTTGAAACTATGATTGAAATTGCTTTCCGCTATAACCTATTAATTTGTTGAATGGGAACTCTCCTACTCTATCATCGCCACTTATCGCAGGTCTATTGGTCTTTACGCGCGAGATACACGCGTTAAAGTCTCCACGCAGGCGCAGCGCGTGTAAATGGCACCGATTACTGCACCGCGCTACCACTCGCACGCGTGGTATCCTGCTTTTCTCTCGTCGTGTGTGCGCGTAGCTCACGTGTCGTGCGCACGAGAGGCCTGGGAGGTGTTGCGCGCGTGCGTAAGCGTGAATTATGTACGTGCGCAGGCGCAGTGTAGGTCAATCGACGATATATATTTCGTCGGCTTGTAGAAAAGCGGGCTTTTCTCGCGCGCTTCGGGTGGGAAAATTCACTGGCTTGGGCTCTGACTTGAGACGTAAACAAAAATTTTTGCGTCACCTGCAACGGCGTTAGATGCCGGCGGGAGGGCGAATATTGTTATTAGTTTGAAGTTAATATGAGATAATGCTAAGGTATTTAATTTGCAGCGGTATAAATTTTCCGCGTGCTGCTGCGAGAGCTCGATATGAGGCTGTAAAAGAATTTATTCTATCATTTGATATATGCTTCACTGTATTATACGTTTCTTCTTGCTTGTAAAACGTGGAATTTAACATCAATGACTTTTTCCTTATCAGCTTATGAGTGAGATTATATGTAGATAATTTATCATTCTGGATCTGATATGTTTAGTTACTAATGTTCATTTTATCATGACTGGTTATTCAGAGTTCAAGATTGACTTTTGATAGTGATTACGGATAAATCAATTCGTGTTAAAATTTCGTTATTTTAATCTAATACAATGTTATTTTTAAAATATGTATATATTAACAGTTTCAAGAGTAGTGATAAATATACTTACTACTTTTTTTGCTTTTCATTTCTCTATGTATCGCGAATAGTTTCATGAAAATAATAATTAAATTCTTCAATATCTCTTAATATATTAGTACTTATTTTAGATTTATCGAAGATTTTTTTCACGTAGTCATTCAGTTTGTATAATTTATAAACAAATGAAATTTAAAAAATCACCTTTTTAGAATAAATATGGTTTCTATGGAAATATTTCAAATGTAACGGTGGAATTTTCACTAAATTATCTTCACATATTAAAGTATATCATTTTTTTGTTTTTAGAATTTGTTCGTAGGTCAGTGTTATTTTGATAAGTAAATATAAAATGAAATACACAAATATTTCGGAATGAACCATGTTTATACACCATATAAATTTGTCCAGTCCCTAATGGCGAATATAATGGTAGATTTTAGAAATTCAAGATAGCTGATCCAACATTGCTAGTCTATAGAGATAAATCACTGTAAAACTGACGTCATACTCATTATCAGTGATCCCAAAAAAACCCAAATATAATACAAAATATTTAAAAAAAAATCAATTAGAAAAAATGTGCTTCTGAAAATGTTAATAAATTCTACCCATATAAGTATGAACTTTTTCACCCATATTTATACACGATTACTGATTTCTTATATGATATTTGATAAATAAGTGGACATTGATATATATGACGTAGAATATGGATTTATAGGATTGTTTTAATGATTTAATTCCATAACTATATGATATAGTAAGGATCAAATTAGATTAATACAATGTCATGCTAAGTGTTCATGGAAGTATTGAATTAAGTTTTTTGGCTTAGTATTACGAAAGTAAATTAAATTTCATGTAACACAATTAGTTACACAGACTTAAATTCAATCCTAGAAAAAAGACTAGAAACAAAATTAGTTAATTATAAGGAACTAAGTAAGAATTAGAAATTTTGGAAAAAGTGTTATCAAACCATAGTTGTTTTAGAACACTAGAGGTGTCAATGCGCGCTTCGCGCGCCGTATCGTGGACCAATCAAATTTTACATGTCCATTTCAAATCGACCAATCACAATCATTAGAGGTGACAA
>UXGD01006081.1:0-13201 GCA_900474315.1 Torymus auratus
TGTCGTTGTTGATTTTTTTAATAAATACGTGTACATTCTTAATTAGACATTATCAATTATAAGTAATTACAAATTACTATTATTATTGCTCTATAAGTGAAGCATAGTATTTACGATTTTTGAAGTTTTCTTTAACAAATTATAAATTTAGAGAGATTTTTTAAATGATGAAAACCATTCTATGCTTCATTTATATGATTATTTTAAATTTTAATTAGACTTTTTACTGGTCTTGAATCAAGGAATATACCTTAAAAATATAATTTTAATCAACCTAGACTTAATTTTAATTTATGAAATTTTTATATACGCACTAAACCGTCAATTTTTTTTACAATGAGTCACAAATTTTTTTCTAGACTTCAATTATTAAGTATTGAAATGGTTTTTAATAGTTTACATTTCATATTCATACTAAATATTGTTATAATTCTGTACATAGAACGACGCCTTTCCGGTTACAGAGGCGCTTCTATTTTTTTTACGTTAGATAAATATTGTAAGACCATATTAATTCATAGTTTGATATCATGTTGAACGTTTACAGAAATGAATGTATTTGAGATATGGTTGATTATCAACACTATGAACTTTATATTACTATACTTGCGGTTATAGAAATGGAAGAAAGGAGGAAACCTCAAGAAACGGTTTTCTTTTATACATTTTTTTTACTTTTCATACAAGTTCCTTTATTTTACGGCCATTTCATTTTAGTTTATGCGTTTTACGAAAATTAGAAATAATTTCATCATTAACTATGTAACATCAATTCGTTTACGCAAGCACAATTTTTGTTTTGTATATTGATCGATAAAATTTATTTCGGGCCAGCTTCGTATATAAAGGTCAAAGAAAAATATCAATCAGTTGATTTGTTCCAAAATAACGTGACTTCCAGTTGCTGTTGAAAAATCCTCCGTTCGCTAGACTCCCACTGAGCACACTAGCACGCTAATAACGGAGCGAAAAAAGCTAAAAAAAAAAACGTTAAAACGTAGAAAAATAACATTATTACATAAAGAAATATGCCTTAAGTACAAAAAATATAAGATTTAGAAATCTAATATGTAATAAATTTACACAGTTGTTGCGGTCAAAATCAATTTTTTAAGCACTGTTACGTCAGACGTGCTTCTATATTATTTATAGTTTTGATCTGATGCATATTCTAGTAATCCAGATAACGCATGTCTATAATTTTCTGACGATATATATAGCCAATATCCCGATAATTGTTTTTAACTGAAAAGACGTTTTGCTATCTGGGAATATGTAATGAATGTGCAACCGTGGATGACCAAGGATTTTATTTAATAAATTTAATAAACCTTCTAATTTATTCTTACTAAAATACATGTAATGTATTTTAACTTAAATATTTTATCATGTCTAACTTATCTTGAAAGTTGAATTTTAAATTTTAAAAATATTTTATATTAACATTTTTCTATTTGTTATAAAAGACGTTATAAATTAAAAAAAAAAAAACTTATTTAATTGTTATTAAGATCTGAACCACTTGATCATTGACGGTTTAATACTTACGATTTATGTTCAGTATTTATAAGAAAAGAGCTCAACTATAAGACCTTTTTAAAATTGTTTAAGTGGTATGGAAAATCGTTTCATAATACTAGGATGGACACATGTCTAAGAAAGCTTCTTCTAGATTTATCATTGAAAGTGATCTCAGTTATAACACCGATAGCAAGTTTTTTCTAAGTACTAAAAAAGAAGAAAGGTGACTATGGACGTTATGCGTTACTTGAACATTGCATACGTTAATGGATTAAAGATATATGAACAAAGAAAACAAGAGGTTGTAAAAATAATTTGTATAACTTAGCAATTAAAGTAAATTCGTACTAACACCTTAGCGATTTTAGAGACATATAAATGATAAAATTACAAGTAAGACTTTTATGTATCATATCCAGTTTATTGGACTAGTCGACATTTATTTCTTTTCTTTGAAACAAAAATTATTTTAAGCGTTTTTATAAATTTTACAAATCATTATTTTTCTATTCATTTTATATTCTTTATCATTTCTTTCTCATGGAAACGAAGTAGCTCCTTAATTTGTCCATTCGCTGTTCCTGATATTAAAATTGTAAAATTTTATACCAGGAAGGTTCTGTCATAATTATTTGATAAAGAGAAACAACATTGTAATTAGTATAGCGAATACTAATGAATATTATTATTACCGAGGCATGAAAACTATTACACAAATAATAAACTTGTTCGCACGCGGAAAGAAGAAATCATCCATTTTACACAGAGCAGACGTGGAGCAAAGAAAAGAGAAAGAGCTAATCAAAATTTACTACTATGAATATTCGGGAGAATACATACCCAACCTATAATGGGTGCTAGTGTGCGATAATTTAGGCGGCGTTCAATACTTTAAGCATTTATATAGCTTGTTATAACAGCGCAATAATACTGTAAAGTAGCTTCCACAATCCATAGTTCGATTGTATCTCTGTGAATCGTTACGTGTAATATCGTCGAAGAAACAAAAAATGTGAATCGAGAACATTAATCTAAGTTTCTTTTACTATAAGAATGTCTAATTTTTTATTTCTCGAATATTTGTAACGCATTTTCGGTAACGCACATAATGGCAAATGCTTCAGAATACTTGAGACCTATACAGCAGAAGTCGAGAAGATATCAATTCACCGTGGAAATGAGATGTAAAAGTTGCTGACTGTAAATTAACGTTGTAATTGTATACCTGTGAAAATTCGCGTGAAACGCGCGTTATTCAATTGAAAAATATTAGAAAAAAATTTTTATGGAAATTTATACATCTCATTTTTATGACAGATATCATGTGTTTTACTTTGTAAACCTTATTAAATTTTATGTGATTTTTTAAAGGATTTCTTCCACACTTTACAAATAAATGTTTAAACGACAAAAAGTATAATAATGTGGTTTTTTATTTTTATCTACATATAATACCTATAACTATACCTAGGCTTTGCTGGAGACAAGAAATATAATACCCGTTTACTTATTTTTGCAAGGATATACTTATTAGGAGAAGGATTTACTCATTAGATTTTTAACAGTGTAAAAAAATTTATTTTTATTTCCTTTTGTTTTTTAATATAAAAAAAGTGTTCTCCCATGACTTAGTCTTTAGAAGTATTTACAGCAATGTATAAATATTGAAATAGTATTTTAAAATATATTATAACTTGATTTGTGTGCAAAAAATACATAAATATGTACAAAAAATATTTTGAGTACAAAAGTTGAACTTTCAGGACATACTTCAGATCACACAGGCACTGAATCATTTTTGATGAAATGACATGATCTTACTCTAAAAGTCGTAATCTTTAAATAGTGTACAGGTACTTGATTGAGGTGCAGTTGAAAGACATTTAAAGTTTGTTTTTTTTTTTTCCTTTTGAACTTTAAAAGTTTGAATCATAGCTCGAGTGACTTCCTTCAGAAAACTCCTACACGTGTGGCATGTATTCCAAAAAAAAGATTGTTGCATTATACAATTCTCGTCTCCAGCTTTTATTCTGTTCATTAGACTACTTGATCTCTATAGCATGAGGTGAAAAAATGCTGAAACACGTTATTTTTATGTCAAACACTATATATTATAACAATACATAAAGTAGTTAACAAAACTTCCAATTTACAAGACAACAATTTTATAAGTATAATTCTCAATTTGTAAAGTTTTCTATCGAATACTAAAATATATTTGACTGCTTGAATTTCAGGTACATGAAAGTCATTTCACTTTTCACATTACACAGGACCATTAAAAAATTAAATGCTTCAACAAAATAGTCACAGTTTATCAACTGTATTTTTAATACTATTGCACACAACATATTTGTTGATCAAAATACTTATTTCTTCTAGCATTAGCATAACAGATGAATTTAACATCATCCACGTCCGTATAATATAATTCAATGTACCCTGAATTCAAGCAGACAAGCTGCTTCTATTCTTCCTCACGCCGAAAATACCTATCCTCGATGCGTCTGCAAAGTTTGACAAGTGTTGGATATTCTTTCACAATTTGAGCCAGCTTACAATCTTTTGTGAGTGGTGTTGTTATGATACTGAATATGTGTCCAAATACTAGAGCATCCAATTCATTAGGCCTGTTGAATTTTAAAACAAAAAAATTTATTTTATTATTTATTTGAAAAGTTATATTTGAAAATACTTATTCACCAAAAAGTTAAAATAAATAACAGAGTTAAAGTGCATACATGCTAGTTAACATTCAACGGCAAAGAAGGAAGGCTGTCAAGAGGATCATAGACATTCAAAATGGATTCTTCTGATGAAGCTTCTACTATTTCAAAATCATCAATGTTAAGATTTTCAGTGCGATTGAAGCAAAGTTTATTTATAGAATATGCATGATCAATTAGGGGAGGGAATCTGTGGATGATGGTGGCCATATCTTGCATAGGTGATGGAAGCTTTGATGTTGTTAGGGTATGGACATAGGAAAACACCAAGGCATCTAGTTCATTCGGTCTTCAATAAAAAACAAACATTAATATTACTGTTAGTAGACAAAAACAATGAGAAAATAATTATAAATATCTTACTTGTCTCCAAAGAAGAACATCTTATCCTCAAGCCTTTCAGAAAGTGCTTCACATCACCTCTCTACTTCGGCAAAGACTTCCTCAAGTGTTTTGTTGGCCCATGACAGAATGTTCAGTCTCTTAGTAATTTGATTTCTCTTTTGCCAATTCAACAAGTGATTCAGAGGCCATGGATAGACACTTCCATGTCGCTCCTTGGTAATAGTCTTATAAGTCTCTTCGTGGCACCAGCAGATGTACATTTCAGCATTGTACAGCACATTATTGACCAGAGACATGTAAGCTCTGAGGTTGACCTTATCCTCCTTCGACAGCTCATTGGACAGACTAGAGCCCTTGGTGCTGATGAAGGAGACGATGTTGTCGAAGTCAGGCACGACGAAGGCGCCGCACTTGATGAAGGGCACTTTACCCGAGGGTGACATGTACTCCGCATTCCACCGCGGCTCAATCTGGAACTCGAGGTTGCACATCTTCAGATAGGCCTGCACCGCCAGGCAGTTGGCATTGTCAGGTAATAGAATCTGCTCCACCTCGTAAGGCTGAAACAATTGGATCGGCTGAGGCCATGGCTCTTGCGCTGCAAAAGAAGCCACAAAAGTCGTTAGAATTGGAGTCGACGCGATAGTCTCTCTTAGGTTAGGTCGACGCGATAATAAAGTGTAAATAAGTATATATAAGTCGACTGAAAAAAGGAAGACTCAAACAGCTTGTATGCTTTTTCTTTTTTTTTTATTTCAAAATGAAATCACCTCCTAATGTGACGTTCCACAAATCCAGCAGCACCGAGTTCTGCATCTCGCTCGCTGCTATTGAGATACGGCCGGGCGCAGAAAATTATTTCATGCCGGAGGCCTACTTTTGCACGGTGAGCAGAGCGCGCAAGAGACGCGAAAAACAGACGAAATCGACGATGATATGTGCGCGCGCGGTGGTTGATGTATATAGCGTGCAGAAGAAGAAAAAATCGATGCAAACTGCATTCGCGCGCGAATGTAAGTATATACTGTAGTCACCGTGTGTGCTATATTTGCGCTCGCGAAGTATAGGTTTTGCAAATTTCAGTGAAGTTTAAAGAATCAATACTTGAAGAATGCTACAGTTTCTAATAGGATAGCGTGTGAGGTAAGAATAGCAAAACTCACGATGGATGTCTATGTATTTCTCGCCGCATACAGCTACAGAGTTCCGAATATTTTTAAATGGATCTTCCTAGAATAGAACAAACAATTTGTTTAATAGTTCTTGTTATATATTAAAGTACGATAGAGAAGTATAAGTGAAACTAATAAGCGCTGAAAAAAAAGAATGAGAAGCGATAAAAAGTAACCTCAGCTGATTCTCTTATGCTCGCGTACAAGGAATCGAGGATTCGCGTCTGTAGAGGCACTTCTTGTTCGACTTTTTGCTGATTAACTTTGAAAATTTTTAGTCCCTCTGATAACATAGTAATTTTGATGTCTACCGGTTAATTTTGAAGGAAATGTGCGCCAGAAAAGGCTAAAAAGTCATAGCCGTAACCGCAAACTCCAAATTTTTCAGTAAATAAAAACTTATGTTCGATTGTTTTTTTTGTTTGGTACTTAATTATTATTGCACAAAAGAATATTTACTGTTTGTAGAAAAAATCGATAGGCATACAAAAACACGTGCAAATAATTTATGCAAAAGTTATTATTCTATTAAATATTGAATTGAATTTGTGCCTTTCCATTTTTATAATTAATAAAATTATTAATGCAACATATAATATATTTCATGTTATCAAATTTAATTTTAATGTAACAAATCTATATTTAAAATATTTTTCATGTTCCAAAATTTTTTAAAAATTTATCGCATTTACAAAACTGTTATCTATGATGAATAACCATAATTATAATTTTTATTATTCAAACCTAAAATACTACTGAGCATCTACTTTTGCAAATCTGAAAGAATCAAGTATTCCAAAACATTATTCCCAACACTTAGCATGCAATTTAACGCTGAAATTGAAAAACATTAAAAAATTATTCTAAAAAACTTCAGAAAAAATTTGAATCACTTTTTTATCGCGGGCCAGCCGGAAGTGGACGCGCATGCGCAGAAGTTGCACGAACAGCGGAGGAGCGCGCGAGTAGGCGCGATCATCAGCGACGTGCGCGGTCTTGGATGCTCCGTGATACGGCGTGAGCACTCTCTTTCAAAAACGCCAAGATGTCGAAGAGAGGTAAGCTCCGGCGAAGTGCCGCCAAAATCCATCGGAATCGACCTTTGAAAGGGCCACGACCACCAATTAGTGTTCAATTAACAAAAATAATGTCCCTGTGCAACGCATCAGTGAAAATAGTTTTCGCTCGCGGGCTGATTTTGACCAGAAAATCGACTCGCGAAAAGTGAAAACTACGGTGGTGTGGTGGTGGCCCCCCCGTGTATCTCGCCTCTGGGCAATGTTTTGTGAGGTATGTAACCGTGATCTTTTTGTTGTTTAAGGACGTGGTGGATCGGCGGGAGCCAAGTTCCGGATATCCCTGGGTTTACCAGTCGGAGCCGTCATCAACTGCGCTGACAATACTGGTGAGTTTTCGCGGGGATGTCGCTGAGAGGATTGTGACTGTGTGTACGTGGTCTAACCTCAACGGGACGACACATGGTTGGGAAAACACGATAGCCCGGTGGAAAAGACCCGTTGCGGGGCCAGTGCCTCTCGCACGCTCTCGTGATCCTGGAGTCGGCGAACCGTGCGACGAAAAAAGCCGTGTTTTTTTTACATATAGTTTATTGATGGACAGTGTTTCTTGAGGTTTTTATTGACAGTTGATATGTGTGTGTTAGGTTAAATTGTTAGAGCTCAATGAGTATATGGTTTATTTTTATGCATGAGAGAGTATAGGTATAGCATAAAGTATAGTTATATGGAAAAGGAAAGTGCAAGGTAATAACGGATCTTGTTCAATTATTGAGTAAAATGGAGTTCGATGGAGACATCATCGGTGATAAGATTATGTGAACAAGCGTTGAATTTTTTTAAAGAACTGTTGTAAGTAAATACGTATAAAAATGATTTCGATTAATAAAACATTGAGTAATGGAAGTAAAACTGTGATAAATAAATTGAGTATAAATAATTGAGAATGATTTCAAAAAGTTTACGTTTCTTATTTGCATTTTATACATGAAAATTTTCATTTATAAAGATTTAGTATTGATCTAAGAACAATGAAAAAAAATTGCGTTATCACAAATGTGTATTTTATGATCAATTTTATACTTGCATTAAGTGCAATTTGTAATTTAATAGTATATTAGTATAATTCTTCTAAATACTATTACTCGTACATAAATTCATGAAAATAGTTAAAATTTAAAAAATAATTCGTTTTTGAAAGCCTTATCTTTACTAATTTCATGGTTTCCTTTATTTTTTAAATTCTATAAGTTATGTTAAAACATACATATCACTGAAACTTATATTCATACTTATAAAAATTTACGTAGTTATGAAAACCTCAAGAATTAAACTAAGTACTCTAACTTTTGCATTAAATGTTAAAATATTAATTTGAAATATGTCCAGTTTCAAATGTTATTAACTTGAATTTCTAGTAAATTTTATAAAAATTATTATTTGTTAATGAAAATTTAAATATAGATCTGATTTTAATTTTTTCATTCAAACTTAAAATTAAATTAATAAACAGATAAATAAAAATAATTTTATTTCATTTTAACAGGTGCCAAGAACCTGTATGTCATTGCTGTTCAAGGTATTAAGGGTCGCCTGAACCGGCTTCCAGCTGCCGGATCAGGTGACATGATTGTTGCCACAGTCAAAAAAGGAAAGCCTGAACTCAGGAAAAAGGGTAAGTTTTAATAGATCAACAATGTTTTCTAGTAGAAAACAAAATGTGTATTTTACATCCCTAAAATACTCATTTTGCCCCTACTAAATTAAAAAATACTGCTTGCAACTCAGATGAGAAATTTAAGATCCTTCTGTGATACTGCTATCAGAACTTGAACTACAAAATTGCATTATACCTCTTTGTTATAAAAACATATTATTTTTGTATTAAAATATTCAGTTTTACTAAAAAAATTTATTTTCTTTCTAGTTATGCCAGCAGTCGTCATCCGGCAACGGAAACCGTTTCGCAGGAAGGACGGGGTCTTTATATACTTTGAAGACAATGCTGGTGTAATTGTTAACAATAAGGGTGAAATGAAAGGATCGGCGATTACTGGTCCAGTTGCAAAAGAGTGCGCCGATCTGTGGCCGAGGATTGCATCTAACGCCAGTAGTATCGCTTAAAGTACCGTGTATAAATATTTTACCCTTAATAAAACAAATCTGGGTTTGCGCCCAGTAATTCTTTTGTATTTCATCTACGATCCATGCCTTATATTTTCATTTATAAAACAATAAATTCAAAAGAATCTTTCTACCGTTTACAAAAAACGATTAAAGTTTTATTGCATTATTTAGAAAGTGAGATGAAAACCGTATTATTTAGAAAAGTTTATTAAGAAAAAGACTACTTTCATTGCAGTAATTGATGGCTAATTCAAACATAGGTATTTGATTTTCACAAGATCATTGACAGACATTGACCTAAATAGCTGTTGAACCCGAGGAATTGAAATTTATCGCGAAACTCTAATAGAAATATGACATTCTTTGTTTCCTTATTACGTTTGTTAGATTTAAAAAAAACGGCTTTGAGAATCATTTCCTAGTCAATTATACGTTCTAGATGACTGAAAGTTTAAGTGGTCTTTTTTCAATTACTCAGTTTTTGCGTAATTTTTTTTTTCCTCGCTTCTAATGTACATTTTAAGAGTTAGACCTTTTATCTCCTCAACTTCCGAATGTAAAAAGCAAATTGGCGTGACATTCGGTAGCAAAGAAACGAGGAAAGTGACGAAAAATTAAACGATCAGCAGTAATCTAATCATGCAAGTTGACAAAGGATTTATTTTCGTCGCGTAACGACAACACGGTGTTACATTAGAAACTTATTATTCTTTGTTTAGATACAAAAATCGTTTCCCGCGCGCAAAATGCACATAATGTGAGCGCCTCCTATTACTGACTCACACCAGCGCCTATAATTGATTGTTTTAATTATAAAAATTACACCGATCGCGGAACCTACACTTAAAATCAAATGCTCCGCTATACTCACGATTTCATACTTGTTTTTTTCGTCCACCTATTGCGGGAAAATATCGTCAATTAAATTATGAAAATCTTCAAACTTTAAAAACAAAATAGTCCGCACATGCCACCTCAATGTCGCACACATTTATTTTAAAATAAATTCTCGGAATCATTATCAACTCTCGCACTTGAGCCGCGCGGGCCTTGCCATTCGATTTTCGCAGCATTCAAATGCGAGCGCGCGCGCGGTAATGAAATTATTGACGTCAAGGTAACAATGGGGATTTATTTGTTACATTTCCAATGCGCCTTGATGAATAACTCATTAATTGCATAACACTTCTGCCGCTGAGCGCGGCTCCATCAATAAATCCTCGCACCTAGAGCGCTCTCACGCACACACGCCCGATTTTCCAAACATCTATACACTGGCGCAGTAAAACTTTTATGAACTTTTGCGCGCTATTTTTTGCTCCGATCCATTGATCAAGCGCCTAATTAAAATATAAAGATATCGGTTTCACGCGCTTGCTCGCTCGCTAGATTATCGGAATACACTCACTCTCACACGCTCGCCATTATGCGATTTCCAATCGGCACCATCATAATGAATGACTAATTTTTTTCCCCACAGCAATTTTCTACACATCGATCTTCCATATTCGAGCCGCGCGCATTCCCTTTTTTTTTCTTTCGCGTGTGTATACAATTGTTATTCGCTCGCTAGCGCATTACACTTCCTGTACGTGTGTATAATGTGCGTACGCGGATATATGTGTATATAAGTACGGATTGAGAGAGAGAAAAAAAGGAAGAAAAGAAAAACCGAGATACTCAAGGAGCCGTGCGGGCGTATAGGACGCCCGGTGAGCAGCGCGAGTTTTTGCCCGCGATAGACTCGCGGTCGTTCGGACTTTTTTCGCAAGATCGATTCTATACTGGTATTACTGGTGTATATTCGCGTGCGCGAACACTTACCTTTGCAAGCGCAAGAGTTTTTCCCTCATATAGGTGTGCGCCTGTGTGTGGATTTGGCGAGGTGGGATTGTTATTTTGCGTATAGGCACAGCGAGCTGTTGTATGGTAATCCAGCGGCGGTGATTGATGGTTGATGGCCGAGCCCAAAAAATAATAATTAATAGTAATTAGGGGAAGCTGATTTTGGTGTGATGCTATACGTGACTACGTCTGCCCGAAAAGGAGTTCAAAAATTATTATTATTTTTTTTTTCTTTCGAAGATGCTTTGTTTTGAAAATATTTATAGACGAGGCGTTGAAATATAGATTTTTGTTGCACTCAAACGTTGTTTATACCACTTGGGACCTCATGTAAATATGGAGTGAGCAGAAACAATGATACTTCATCAATTTTGTCTTTTCACACTCTTCACGCGGCCTTAAGAACTTTTCCTTATCATAACTAAATTATTGTAATAATTATTATCATGTAGCTCGTGTTTGTTTGAAAACGTAATTTATTGACAACCTTTTTTCTCTCGCGCAATTATTTACCGCAAAAATGTGACATTGTTCGATCGTAAGGAGCTTTGGAGCAGCAACTCCGATGGGCAAAGAACGGCGTCGACTTTGTATATACACACGGAAAAAATAAAACAGTAAAATCAACTAAATTGGTGCAGTAATAATTTCACTTTTCCAAAAATGGAAATTTTACTCTTAAAAAATGTAGATTCTACTTAAAAAAAAGTAAATTCTACTTTTTAAGAATGGATAAGAATGGAGATTCTACTTTGCATAATTGGAAATTCCACCGATAGTTTAGAAAGTAAAACAAATTGCCACTTTATAGTCAAATTAACTCTAAGAAAAGTAGAATTTGCTGATTATTTTTTTCCATGAACGTAATTAAATGTCGCTGAGTTTGGCTCAGAAAACGTTCAATAAAATCACAATAAGATAAGGTGAAGTAGGCAGTAGTGGGTATCTACTTATCTGGAAATCGGGAAAATGGTAGAAATATTTTTTCTGGCCAGGAAAAATCGGGAAAATACCGGATATTTTTTTTAGACTTTGGAAATTTTTTGAAGCATCTTTTCACTTTTATATTTTTAAAGTTTTACATAGATTAAATATGATAAAATATTGAATACGTTATATATTTATACGGTATAATACGATAGTTTTATACATTACACTGAATCTCAAATTATCTAAAGACAAAGTAGGATATACGATTGTGCATGGTTTCGCCCCTTACTTTCAAAAACAATTACAGGATATACTATAGGAAATTGTAAATATTTAGTCCTAGGATTCGATGTAAGTCTTAATAAAGTAGCAGGTAAACAACAGATGGACGTGGTAGTGGGATATTGGGATGACGAAGTTAATAAAGTTCAGACTAGATTCTTCCTATTCTAAAAAACGGTTTAATCGAAGCTGTGGAAAATCAGAATTTATTCAAAATTATCCAAGTCTAAATGGACGTTCCAAATGTGAATTTTAGTATGCCTAAAACTCTTAAACTAGAACTTTCTTAGGCTAATCCTCGAAAAAGTGTTCTACTAGAAATTTGCAGTTGTGGTCTCCACAATATTCACAGAGGCTTTAAAGCGCGTATTAAAAAATTGAATTGGAATATCGACAAATCTCTAGAAGTATCTGCACTATTTATTTCACAAGTCACCCAGCCGAATTTTCAAGTCGTAGCTGAATTCATCAGAGATCGCCTTGCTGAAGCAAAATTAGCTTTATTTGACTAGCGATTAGTAGTATTTGATAACTGCTATCATGAAAAGATTTGTAAAGCTCGAAGTTCTAGAACAAAATAGTTCAATTATCAAAATTGAATTAAAAGATAGTAATTTAATGGTGGTAAGTAGATCCGATTTTTTATTTGTAAATAAAAGTTTGTAAATTTTTGCAAATTTGAGCAGGGTTCAGTCCGTTAATTACTGAAAACCATCGGGAAATTTTTTTATTCCATCGGAAAAATATCGGGAGAACGTCTGGAATTTCATACACCTGGAAGAGTAGACACCCTGTGAGATAGTTTTGAACATATACTTTTTTATAATCTTTTGTCTAGTACCAAAACTAACTAGGAGAGTGTCAGGGATCTGGATCACGGATTCGGCTCAAACTTTAACATATGTTTTTTGACGTAGAAACATGAAATAGCTGCAATATTAGACCCTAATGCTCCAAAAAAATCTAGCTATCGACATTATTTACATTCTTTTGAAAAAATCTCTTTAAAATGTCTCTCCATAAAACCTTAATCATTTAATTTTGCAAAGTCTTACCATTTCAAGTAAAGAAAATAAAATTTTTAATTTGCTTTTTTCGGAATTGAAATAGTTATTTTCGATACAAGTATGCAAAGTGGGCCATTCTCGCACGGGTGTAGTGACAAAAACACCCGTGCAATGATGACCCTCTTCGCACACGTGTATCGAACTCTATTTTTTTTTAACGCAGTGTGTGA
>UXGD01006082.1:0-13198 GCA_900474315.1 Torymus auratus
AATCATCAGTGACTACTTTTCGTCCATTTTTCCCATGTTAAATTCCCATAAGAAAAATTAATTTCAGCTTTCTGAAAGACACTATTCCGATTTCCTATGTTCAACACTGTATGCGTACATTATGTCAGTTATAGAATAAGAAACCCCAGTTATCAGAGGTGTGCTTAAACTTTTTTTTCGTTGTTTTTGCGGACAAGTTAGGAGTAATTTTTTGTGAATTTTGAGAAATATATCTGAGATCTCACCTGATAGTACAGCAGAGATATCGCCTGAGATCTCATGTCCCAAATTTGTAAAAATTTTGTAAAATGCTTCTAAACATGCATTTCCCGCAGAATCTGGAGCCGAATCTCAGTTGAGAAATTGACACAAAAAATGATATGAGATCTCATCTAGGAAGTCATCTAAGAGTTCTCACTTGAGATTTTTTAGCAGGGGTATGGTTTTTCTGGGAGTTATTCTTTTGAAAAATGGAGATAATTATGGTTATTCCGGGAACATGTTGACAAAAATGGAGTCATAGCGATTTTCCTTGTGTTTATTCAAGACAACGAGTGTACTTTAGTAATTTCTGTCTTGATGACGTGATAGAGGACTGTTCGAAGATAAGAAATAAGTCATAATAAAACCTATTTTTAAAAAACATGTCACTTATGTAGTTTTTCCGGGAAGCCACAGATATTTTACCAAGAAAAAAATTAGGAACGCCACAGATATTGTGATATTAGCTTCACAGGAAGCAAAATTGAAAAAAGTGCATTTTGGCCGAATTAGATGACACCTTTACCTATATAATTCGGCTAATATTAAAAAAATATTATAAAAAAACTCATAAACTGCAAAAATTAATATTTTTAAGTATAAGAATATATACCTTAATGTTTTGTAAATTATGTCGACCTGACGGAGGCAAGTCTTGGACCTTATATTATTTGCTGTGGAGCACACGAATTTATCAACAAAGCTAACTCAAGAGGTTGGCATATACTATGCCAACGAAATAGTATATTACACACCTAGGGAGCATAAGTAAAGAATGTCCCAGATCGCATGTAAATTGTCACCCGAGCCAAAGGCCAAATTTTTGCCTCCCTATAGGTGCGTAATATACTATTTATATGGTCTATTCTACCGCCCTATTCTTCGCTTTGTCTTGGCTACGTATATTTATTTACAGTAGAGGTATGTATTATTATGTTTTGATACATGAATATATTTTATAATAATATAAAAATAATATTGTTATCAATCACTTTAAAAACAATAGAAATATTTTAATACTGTTTGTCAGGTGAATTATAGACGCGAAAGTATTTTAAGTATATTAATTAAGGACAAAAAAAAATTTTTTAATTTAACTCCCATATGAATTTCAATAAACAGCGCCTTTCTGCAAGTATCTTAGTACTAACAACGAGAGTGCGTAAGCTTTGTGTCACAGATTTATACCAAATTGAAAGATCATGTTTTAGAGTAAAAAATATTGAACCACCATTCCAGGATTTACTCTCATATAGGCTCTTGTACTCGAGATATGTATTCCTGTTACAAAAATGAGCAAGAAAATTATAAAAGTAGGCAGAAACATCTATGTTATGAGCACTGTTTCATCTAAAAATATCAATTTTTCAGAAAGTTGTGAAAAATCAAAGTGTATCATCTTAGTGTAGAAAAATGATTGAAAATTTCCCTTTTACAAGGATTCTAAGGGTGCTGTCTTCAATGATTTTTTTTACACTATCTTTGTTTCTCATAACTTTCTAAATAATTGATATTTTTAGACGAAATAGTGCTCAAAATATAGTTTGTTCTGCCTACTTTTACAATTTTTTTTCGCTTATTTTTGTAAGGGGAATACTCGCAGAGTTATACACAGTAGAAGAGACATAATTTTTTAACAAAATAACGTATATTTAAGATAACATGGCATATATCCCTAGTAAAAAAGGGCCTATGAGAATAAATCGTGAAACAGGGGTTCAATATTTTTTACTCTAAAACACGATCTTTCAATTTGGTAGAAATCTGTGATCTACAGGTTACGCACTCTCCTTGTAAATAGTTTCGATTGTTTTTTTAGCTTATATATTTCGACTATAAACGAAATACTTGCTTTTTTGACTTTTTAAAATTATAAATCGCGCAATTCGATGATAAATCGAAAATTGAAAAAACAAACTCACATAAAAGTATAGTGATCATTCTCAAACAATTAAAAACCATTTATAATGTATATTTTTCATACTTCGAAACTGATGACATTGGCTACTTAGGTTTTTGGATAAGTGGAGATAGAGAACCAGAAAAGTTGAATTGCCTCGGGTCATGGTGTAAAGAAAACATTAAAATAACAAGACAAAAATTTAAAAGTATACTTCGTTCTTTTATTTATAATTCTTAATGAACAAGTTTCATTCCATACTCAGCTCACAACGACTTCACAGAATATATTTTTACAATTAATTGATTTCGAAGGTGTAATCGCATACATTAGAAAAAAGGATTAGTTTAAAAAAGTTCATTCAGCTTCTAATTGCGTTACTGCAACATAAAGCCCAACAAGAAAACATTTTATATGATAAATATTAATTACACGCATTATTATCGACAAGTTAAATTATAATGTATGGAGAACGCGTCATATAGTTAATATGCGTATAGTATTAATACATTTCGTATAACAGATGATATTAGACTACAACCAAGATCACAAACAATGTATTTGTGCATGACACAGCCAAAACATGGCAATGTTATATGTATCCACTAAAGCATACTCTCGCTGTGTTACCGTCAAAAAAATTATATTTACAATCTTAAAACTACAACGAATTTTTCTCTCTCTTCATTCAATCATTGTTTAGCGTTTACATACTTTTTACTTCTTGCATATTTACATATAATATATATTTATATATAATGTATATTTACTTCATCATTTGTAATATTATAACGAATATTAAATAAATTGATTTTCTCTCAGAAAGAAAATGTTTTTTCCATTTTATAATATATTTGAACAGCTACGCTCAATTAAACAAAGACGATAATTTAAAACAAAATTTTATACGCACTAATGTTGTACCTTTATTTGTTTGATGATGAACCCTCGAAGTCACTTAAAAAATTATTATTGGGAACTTTTATGATTACATCTACGATATTGCATAAAAAGTATTAGCAAATTATTATTTCAACCTTGTTATAACAAGTTAATTGCGGTGTCGTTTTTACGAAGCATAATAATTGTACAGAAATGTAAAGCTTTCTTGTGATTCATCATAAATAACCTTTCAAGACAGTTCAGTCCCTTTTTCAGTATAAAGATTATATGAAATTTTCTGAAATTTGTTATGCGAGTATTTCTTGAAAAATTACAATCCATATATTTATAATTTAAAATATTTTTATAGAGCATCCATTAATCATTTTAAATTATTGAAATATTTCAATAAAAATTTCTTTTAGTATTCGCCCTTAACATTTCAACATAAAGTAATGTAAAAGATTTAAAAAAACATTTTAAAAAGTAATAAAAAATTGGCATATTTGTGGAAGATATGACATGATAAAAAGCTAAAATATTGTTATGGTCTAGTCGTTACGTTAAATGTTCAATACCATATTTCAACAATTGTATAGTTATTCTATAAATATTAAAAATGCGCAATTTTCTATAAGTTTACAAAATCTTACTGTTTCAAACGTTTTTCTATATAACACGATTAAAAATATTTATTGAAATATTTCATAAAATAAAACATTCTATTACACAATTTTAAATTTAATTGATACATAAAAATGATAGAAGCTTGAGGTCTTCATGGAACGCATAAAGTATTTTAACAATGTTGTAAATTTTATACTGCATATAAATTTTTTCCTCAGTAATTCAGATATTTTCAGAAAAAAAATGTCTTACTGAACTGAAGACAAATATATATATGTATATGTTTTAAAATATTTAAATTTCAAGATGCAATTTTTAAATTATTTGAATGAAAATTTTTGATAAAATTTAATTTTTGTTCTCAGACGTTTTTTCGATTAAAACAATTGTAAATTATTACCCATAGAGAAGTCATATGTATACACTCATAATAAGACTTGATTATTGGAATCAAATCTTTAAAAACTAATATTACACAAGTTTTGTCAGCTTAAAAAATTATTGCATCTTTAATTTTGAAATACTTCATAACATATTCAGCACACATTGGATAAGAGCTAGGCATCGATTTGGATGTTGAAATATGCATATGTTAATTACGATGCCTTTGTAAAATTCGCATTTTGTATTTGTTATTACAAAATAAATTTCAGGTAAATAATTTATCAAATTATAATTATGAAATTATTTAGAAGACTCGTTTAAGTTTTATGTAACTTTCGTGAAAAATTCTCTGTGAAATACAGAACAGTAAACGGCTAAGTCGTTTTTTAAATTTTGAATACGATACCTACAACATTCAAAAGGCTTAATTACCAAAGCCTTTGAAATTTTTTCATAACAATATAAGCATAGCGTATTTTGAAGTTATATTGCACTAAGCATTTTAAAATTACAATTTACTAGTTTTTATAAGCACTTCACTTAAGTACTCTTCAATGTAATTATACCCTTTATCATTATTGATAAACCTTCACAAAGGCACGTAATTCAATTGACACTTTGCTGCCAAACCGTCAGGAATTTTATTCAGAAAGTTTACTATTGGTAACGATTTGGAAGAAAAGGTTTATTATTAACTCATTGGACTATCATTACAAATAATGTTACTAAATTTTTGCATTAATATGGATGTAATCAAATCGTCTATTTAAGCACATGAAATTTCTATTTAAGATTTGAAACGGCAAATCTTAATAATAAAAATTAATGATAACGATAGCCCAGTATTTTCGCCAGATCCCATTGCTCAGAACTGAATAAAATCGTTAAAAGCCTTTAGGAAATGTTACTGTTTACCGTTGACTATATATCTTAGTTACGTAAATTTAAAATAAATCAGTATCTAAATGAATACAAACGTTTTAAGAAGCAATAAGATCGATATAATTCTAAAGTAATATTGTTTAGAAGACGCGAGTATAGGCAGTTACGTAGGAAGCGATAAATTACTAATTATAATAAAATTACTATAATAATTTTAATCGATTTCATCCGCTCTGAGCAAAAACACCTCCTCGATGCTAGCTAGTACTGTTCATTCAACACTCAAATCGGTGCTTCGTCCCCGTGGTGAGGCGCATCGGCGTTGACTCAGGCGAGTGCGGAAGCCGGTAGAGAACTATGCTTTGGTTTGGTCTTGTTCAAAAAGACCTTGATGCAACCGTTGAAGTCTGCGCTGACGAGTACGTGACCGCCGCAGCCTTTGGTACGCTGTTCGACGACCGGATCGACCGGTGTAGCATCGGTACTCACGCTGTCCGCACCCTTACTATTTTCTGCATTTTTCCCTTCAAGCTGCTGCTCCCTCGCCTCGATCTGCCTGATGATGCTATCGGGATTGGGAGCAAACACGGCACAAGTGACAACGGCATTGTGGGCCTTTATGCCCTCCCAAAAGTCGTTGCGATCACGCCTAACGCTCGAAAATTTCGAATAGTCGTGATGCGTCTTCCAAATGTAGATGCATTGGTTTTCTGAGCCGCTCACAATATACTGCCCATCTGGACTAAAACTTGCTTTTATTTGGCTGCTCACGTTTACATAGCCCTTGTACTTACACGAGAGGTTTAGGTCGCGCAGATCATATAACCTGTAAAAATTTTTAATTAATATTTACAATTCCAACTAAGACAGAAATTAAATCAGATTTTAACTTGTAATTGTTTAGAAATCAAGTCACCAAGAGTATTCATCTACTAATAAAAATAGTCGAAAACTAACCTGATGCGACTATCGTTAGACGTAACAAGAATTTTATCTTCGCCAGGCATAGGCTCAATACCGCTAATTTTTCTGCCTGTAGAATTTTTACCCCTAGTCGAACGAACGTGTATCTGAGTGTGGTACTTAAGCTGATCTGTATTATAAAATATACATCTGCCATCGTATGAACCAACGACCGCAAATTTGCCATTCTGACAAAAATTGGCTGCAGTAATAAGCTTTGTTTGGCCATCGACCTCGTTCCAAACGGCCACCTTTTTGTCTGGTATATTCCAAAGACGGAGTTTACCATCAAGCGAGCCCGAGAGAAAATAACGATCGTCTCGGGGGTGAAAAACAATAGCTGTAACGAAATCGATGTGCTGGAAACAGCAAAGACATTCCTTGCGTGAAATGTGCCACAGTCGGACCTAAATAATAAAAAAGTATAAACAAGTAGTTCAACAGTTAGAAAATTTAGTTTTGATGATTTCTATAAAAATTAATTTGCTTTATTCACAAGCTGAAAAAAAATATCGTACCGTTTTATCCATAGAGGACGACAGCACAAAATAATTTTTCGACCAAGAAACATCGAGCAAGTCTGACGTGTGGCCCGTATACGTGCAAAAAGGCTTAGGCATAAAGGGTCCTTTACTATTGTCGGCCTCTGCATTAGCCGCCGCATGCGGATCTTCCATAGATTGCTGCGATACAAGCGACTCCTGTGACGGTGTAGGGCTTACTTTTTCCGATGCGTTATACTTGGTCCGCATGTCTTGGAAATAAGTGTACGCATCGCGCAATACCCAGATCCTCAATACTCGATCTTGGCCTGCCGTTGCCAGTAGTCTACCACACGCCGAAAACTTCATACACCAGACTGGGCCTGTGTGTTCACCGCTAAGATCCTGCACATGCTGCAGACAGTAGAATTCGTACGGACCTTTGTGACTATTTGATGCTTTCAACTTGATACACTGTTGCTCACCTGGATAAACCTATCGTAGACAGAGAGAATCACAATATAGTACGTTGAACATCTGTATTGCAATGATTAATTTTTATCACTACACATATTATTCACGTTCCGATATTTACGGTAGCGACTTCAAAATTGTGTAATATTTTGTCATTTCATTGATTAATTGATTTACCTCGTCAACAATATCTACGACATCCTCCTTGTGACGTGCATGCGACACTTCCTGGGCTATGGACTTGGCCTTGTCCATCGTCTTCTTGACTGTCGAGCCAAAGAAGCGTCGCAGCTTCTGTGTTCGTTTTCGTACGCGACCTACGCTCACATCTTCGTCCGGCGGGATGCTCGACATTTTACTGTCGACGCTTTCCTCATCACTTTCCTTCTCCTTTTCGAGGCTCGAGTTACTAATATACTCGGAGGTTAGTCGCATTATATGTAGAGACAAAGGATTTATGCACTGCGGTAATTTGTCTTCAGCTATACTTAAGGGTACACGCTCGCCCGTGTCCAGATTTAAAACGGTCACCTGTTCTAAAATTTCCTGAAAAAAAAATGATATAACTTTTGAAAAAGTTGAAAGTTCAACATTACTTGAAAAAAATGGAAGTAAACTAATTAAAATTGCCAGTACTAATTTATGTGCGAATTTAATAATATAGTCAAAATGAGAAACATAAAAATACCGTCAAAAAGGTACCTCATTAGAATAAAATAAATTCCTGTAAATTATAGATAATTTTTAATTATTCATTTAAAATAACATATATATTTCTTATGTGATTTATGTAAACGTGTTGATGCTGATTAAGTGACAACAAATATTGCAAGATTATTAAACTAAAAAACCATTTATTATATTACGACAGGTTATGACAACACAGAACTCTAGCCTATAGCCCAAAACCAAGCAGAAAAACAATTATGTTTATAAACGCTTTTTAAAATCAAAATATTGTAACTCTGATTTAATAAAATTACTCATCATCTTAACATTATCTTATACTATCATTACATTTGTTAATCAGATTTTTAATTTTTGATTGGTTCATTCCATAGTGATAAAATAATAATTCACTAGTTTAAGAAGGGAATGGAATTCTTTATAGAATAGATATAGATATAGATATAGATAGAAATATAACATAATAAAGAAATAATAAAATTATAAGAAATGAAGGAATGAATGTAATAAATAAATATAGTAAAATTAAATAAAAACTGAATTAAACTGAAGCAATATTAATATATAACCATACCATATCAGTCAAACGTTTTCCAGAGTCTGTCCTAGTCCTCACAAACATATTTAACTGTTTCACTAAATCTTGATCCCCAGCTGATTTTCGTCTTTCTCTGGTACCTTGAGTATGGAAACCTGTAATTTTATGAGGTCCTAAAGAATGTCGACCAATACTATTACTTGATATCGAACCTATTGCTATATTAGACTTATCGCAGGACTTCATGCTTATTAATTCTACTTTCATCTTCGCAATTCTTTCAAGCTCTTCAGAGGAAGGGCCTTCTGCCTTTGCTTTAACTTCATCCTTTAGTCATTTCATGAAAAATTAATATAAATTTGTTTAATATAATTATCACTTTTTATATTTTAAATGTTTGTAATCATACAGATATGACTATTGGTTATTTAATAATCAGAAAAATATCTAAAAATCTTACCTGTGGTTTGACAACATATTGTCCTTTTGTGGCAGATCTAATATCGAGAGAATGTTCAAATTCTCTAGTTATGGACTCTATGGTACTAGCTGGACTAGGTAATGATGATGTCGACATTAAAACTTCCTTATTTACTGGCTGTAAAATTATCATTTCAATTATGTTTCAATTGTATTGTGGTTAATATATAATAATATAAATACAACTTACAACTAAATCATTTGGTGTTTGAGCTTTTGTTTTTTTCTTACGTCGAGGTGGTGCAACAGGCATTATATTAGGAATCGCTTGAATTTCATTTGCTTTGCCATTTGACTTAGTGCTGGCAATAACATCAGGCTCTTGAAGAACCGTATTTTTATCACATTGGGAAGAAGACGATTGATCAGATTTACCATTTAAAGATGGTTCTTTAAGAACATCACCTGATAAAGTCATAACGCTCGATGATTGAGACAATTTGTCAGATGCATCAGATAATTTATCTTCGTCCTTGCTTGAAACACTATGAATACCTGACATTTGAGCTTCTCTTGATAAAATATTTGTTGCTGGAGCAGATGGAATCATACCAGGGGGTACAATTTGTGAGGTACTATCTGGAACTCCGCCTAATATTCGTCCAACACGACCTAAGGAAGTCATACTTTGTAAACTTAATGTGTCATGCTCTATAATCCTAAAAGGATGAGAAGTTTTTGATGGTGTTGGAAAAACTCCTTCTATGGAGGAGGTTTGACTGTCAGGCGGAGAACTATTAACAGGAATGTCTTCATCCTCCGTTTGCATGCGTTGCCTCAATTCTCGAAATTTTCTTCTGCCGACTGTTTTATCTGTTCCTACTCCTTTGGTTTCTTCCTCCTGTAAAACAAAATTTATATTAGAAATGCAAAAATTGTGAAAACACATTTTCATTATTGTCTTCAAAGTATTATTTGAAGATATTATTGTACCCTCTACTTTAATACATTAATATCTTCTAAATTAAAAACATTTTTATAGATTAAAGTTATCAAGTTCAATCGGTCATGCAAAACATTAAAACTAATTAAAAAGTAAAAAGTAGTAAAAAAATAATGAAAAATTACAGTTTTGTCAATGCTTGGCTTGCGTTCTGGCGGTTCATGAGGAGGAGGAGGAGGAGAAGACTTTTCACTTTCCTCACTGACTGGCTTTGGATCAGCTGGCTTGAGGAAAATGTGAGGTTCTGTCTTTGCTGTAGGAGTTGAAAACTTCTCATCTTGTGACTCTGTGCTAATAGATTCCCTGTGTCTGCTTTTCCTGGCAATCAAACAAAATGACAATCTTAAACATCACTCAGAGTTCAAGTGATTACATTTAATGTAGCAAATTATGATTTTCTGACCACTACTGCTCTGTACTATTTGTTACTTTTTTAAAGAATTTTTAAAAAACTATGTCTACAATAAAAGTTATTTTTCTTTTCAATGTAAATCATGTTCCACATATAGTCATTACACACATCTCTAAGTATTTCATTACATTTTCATGATATATTATTCAATGCTATTAAATTTAAATAATACGTTATGAAGGAAGCAGAAGTTATTTTGCTATTTGAAGCAGTCGTAATTCAATCTAATGTATGCTCCAAAATGCATTTAATTACTCCAATTGTATCCATCACGTGCATTGAAAATGAGCACTGCTCGGAGCTCAGTAACATTCAACCCACTTGACAATCACTCAAGAGAGGAGCATTCAAATCATGTGCCCATGTACAGATACACCCAAAAACACAGGCACGCACCTCGGGGCCCGCTGGACGCTGGTATCGTCCTCGGCGTCGAAGAACTCCTCGGAGTCGCTGCTGCCCGACATCCTCGCAGCGTTCGGCCCAGTTGCGGTCGTCGTCGTCCGCTCGGTGATAGGAGTAATAACGTGAGACGGCTAGCTGCAGGAGGCCGCGGCGATGGGGGCACTCGCGCCACCAGCATCGAGGAGGCCCGTGTCTCACTCAGTGCGCGGCCTCGCGAGAGCTGTTGCCTGCTGCCTGCTGCTGTTACTGCTGCACACCCCGGGGATTCTATAACTGCTGCCCTCCTCGTGATTCCCGCACACTCCACGCACAGACGGGCAGACAGACGGGCCTAGTAGTGTCGCGCAGCACTGCGGAGGGAGTGAGAAGGAGAGAGCGAGAGACTGAGAGAAAGAGAGGGAATCGATGTGTGTACACTCCAGCTGAGGGCTGAGGCAGACAGAGAGAGAAAGAGGGGCAGGGAGGGAGGGATAGAGAAAGAAAAGTAGTATAGGTATAGAGTGTCAGAGCCCGCTACCACCTTCTTTCCCACTACTGTTGATGTTGTTGCTGCTGCTGCTGCTCGTCGTGGGCGCCGTCGGGGCTCGCGTCATTGCCGTTTACTTATTGTCAGTCTTTTTTTCTTTCATTCTTATACTAAGTATCTGCACGCGCTCCTCGTCCCGTGCCTATCCTATTCCTATACTTCGTCTCTTATTATTTGTGGACTGTGGCGCGAGTAATAGTGCAGCCCGCTGGCGCTGGTGGACGACATGTCGTGTGATGTGCGTGTTATACTGTGTCTGGTGTCTGCTCTCGCCTGGGCTTTTTTGGCTATAGTCGATTATTATACTATAGGAAGTTTTCGCTCTTTGCGGCTAACTACGCCATTGGGGACCTTCGGCCACTGGCCACTGCGATGCAGCCGTGCAGGGATATTTACCTAATCGGGCGGGCGGGGGGCGTCGCGCCCAAGATGCAATAGGGCCAATAGGCAAGCCATCACCACACACCCCGCGCGATTGTCGCGGACGATCTTGTGCGCTTGCGCATCAAGTGCTCGGGATATTTCGAACATTCGAACGATCGCGCGGGGAATGATGTATTTTTTGCTACCTAATATCCCAGGCGGAAATAACTTTTGCGTACAACTGTCAATAAAAGCAAATAAATAACAAATAATAACAGGACGATTTGGGACGCTTATAACAGTTTGAAAGTCTTGTGAATTCCTATTAATAGTTATAGGTATTTATTTGCATTTATTTGCTTTTTCTGATGATTCCATGTGAGAAATGGGTTTAGGATACAAAAAAGCAAATACTACTGTTATCAAGTGTTAGTTATATTGTAAATAATCAATTTTAACTGGTATTAAGTTATTAATAGTTGATACTACTAATTATATGAATTTATTAATACTTTCTAGAAGTATTATTTTTTAATACATATGACTAACTGCTTATAATTATTGTTAGTGACTGTTATTATTTTTAAGTAACAATATTACGTTAATAGTATTTGTCGATAGTCAATTATCAATTGTTATCATAAAATTATCGTTATAATCGAAATAAAGTTATAAATTATAGAACAATATTAATAATTAATTATAAATAATAATCATTCATCTGTTCGAATTTCTTTTTTTTTTCAACAAAAATGAAAAAAACTGTTATTAGCATTTTGTGTCATGATTTTTATTTGATGAAAAAAAAGCAAATAAATGCAAATAACTGAAAAGAAATGTTACTAACAGAAAATAATTCTTAATAATTCTATTATAGCATCCCAAATCATGCATTTATGAAGTGCAAATAATAGTAAATAACAGCGAAAAAATTATATTTAGGTATTAACAATTGCGTGCATAATTTATTTCTGCCTGGGAGGCTGTAGGAGCTGCACAGGTATGACGAAGATAATTTATTGCTTGGTCGGTTCTCGATTGAGAAGCGATGTTCGATTTTTTGCGCTTATCGTCGTCATAATCATTGCTTTGCAGAGTCGGTGCAGTGGAGCTATATAAATATAGGTAGGCTAATGACGAACTGTAATTACATGAGAGGGATGTACGTTATTTTTGCGATATAAGCAAGAATTCAATCTTTCGCGGCTTGTATATATAATATAATACGTGCGTTAATTGCCTGGTTTAAAATGATAATTTAGTACACGCGTTGCATACGTAATATATTTAATGAGATTGCGTAAACGGTAAAGTATTCTAATTCCGCACCATTTTCATAATTTTTTACTTATTCTGTATAGTAATAATTGCTTTATTATACAAATTCAATAAAAAAATTTAGTAGTTCGTACGTTATACTTATTTCAAGCTGATGTATAAATATAAGTTACAGTTGAGCTCTATCTGCGATCTTCGTTAATTTTGATGTCACGTAATGGAACAGTGACTCTTTATATTCCACGTTTTCCTATTTTTAAAGAAGAAATAACAGAGCCGCGCAGGCACATCAATGACGTAAAAACGTTTTTCCTTGAAGTTTGACAGAGTATCTGTCAAAATGACATAAAAATCATGAATAAACTGATTTTCATTAAATGTCAGACCAATACGAAATAACAAAATATTTTCAGTAAAGGCAAATATACTTATAAAAATATGAAAAAGTCTATTAAACAAGAATTATATGTAAATATATTAATACAGGAAAATCGCAAAATTTTTATAAAAAAGAAATGTTTGAATTCAAACATTTAAATGACGTCTATGCACTATAAGTACATATCGACGCCTCGTACGAAGAAAAACACTGATTCCGGAGCTGGACGAAGAATAGCACAGCTCAAAATCTCAGACGAAAAGTAGCACAGCTCAAAATCTCGGACGAAGAAAAGCACAACTCGGGGCGCGCGGACGAAGAAAAGCACAACT
>UXGD01006083.1:0-13197 GCA_900474315.1 Torymus auratus
ATCTTAAAATTCATTATCTTTTTGCCTTGCGTGGCAATGCTAAAAGTGTTATCGAAATCTCCGTTGAACACCTAAATTTCTAATAGTTAAAATTGTAACATATCAATCTGCCATGTAACAGCTGACTGTACAGTCTGACTTATGTCGGCGTGAAGAAACACTTAGTAGTTAGTGCTGTGTCGCGGAGCAGCCTGCGCAGTACACAATAATGCACTTAGTATAGCGCAGACCCCCTAAAGCGAGTCCTGCACTTTACATAAATAAGGCTCTAGCCACGACATCATATACTAGAATTAGCTATCTGGGAGTAGCACTATCGATAAGCGCTACACGCACGACCAGCCCATAGAGATCCTGCCTCATACTCCTTCTTCCCCTCCTCTCTCCTCCATCCAACAGTTCATTCATACGCACCTCGGCAGTCGAAGAGAAAGAGCCCTCGCGGCTACGACCCGCACGACAGCCGATGCCAACGACTCCGAGATCTGGGAGAGAGACTTACGGAGGGGTCGCGACTTTGCCGCTGCCTCTACCACGTGTGCCTCGCCGAGTCACCGGGAACGCGTGGCTCGCGAAACGCCGCGCGCCTGCGAAGAAGAAGGAAACCGGCGGCGAGCGATCACTTCCCGGCCAGCACTCGAGCCAGCAAGACACCGCGCCGGAGCTCCAACCAAGCAGTCGAGTTAGTTTTGGAGAAACGCGATTGTTTTTGTAAGCTTCATCGTCGCTGCTATCTCGAGGTGTCTCGCGGGTGCCACGAGCTGCCGTCTAGTCAACGTCCACTGTAAGTTGCCGTTTTTGGAGTTGTGATCCCCTTTCTCCTCCTGCTCTTCAGTGTGTAGGGTCGTCTGTGCGCATCGCGTGATTTCGAGTGAGTGTATTCCGCGTGTGGGAGAAGGATTTTAAAAGAGAGTGGACGGATCTTTGTCGCTTGTCAGACATTTGGGAAAGAACGAAGCGAAAACGTAAACAAAACACCGAGATCTTTGAAAGAGTATGTGTAAGAGAGATCGTTTGTGCAAGAGTCTCTTTGGATATTCAAACCACTTGTTACACCTGTAAGTAGAATGGCCAGTACAAAAATATATCTCCCGTGTGGAGTTACAACTTGCAAAAACCGTTGTTTGAAAGATAGTATGTTCTTTTAGATATAATCATGTAAAATTTGTTATCCATACTACTTTTTGCAGGTTCAAAATAACATATAATTTAAAAAGTCGATAAAAGAAATTTGAATTTTTTAAAACTTTTAGATATAAGACTATCTTAACTGCAGCTTCCCAAAGGCTACCAAAGTGTGGAGCTCTTGGAGGTATAAAGGACCAAGCTGTACTCTGCATCGACAGTTGACATCCTTGACAAAGCCGGACGTCTCAATGAAAAGTTCTTGAAGTTCCCTTGCAGCGCCCTTGAACGTCGTAGCATTGTCAGAGTGAAGATGGCTGCATACTCCACGTTGTGCCGAGAACCTCGCGTATGCTGCCAAAAATGCCTCTGCTGTCAAGTCAGAAACAATTTCAACGTGAATTGACTTGACTACATTGCAACTACAATTGCTTTGCATACAAAACAAATAAAATAGCTACTTAGCCCTTAGTGCTCGTAATTCCTCGACCTTTCGGAAATAATACTTTGATCAGACCAGCGTAGTCTATCCCGATAACGGTGAATGGTCTTTGAGGAGTTACTCTTTCCATAGGTAAGTCTGCCAACTGCTGTACTCCAAACAATGTACGATAGCAGGCACGCTTGATGCATGTGCGATTTATAGCTCTGACTACTCTTCGTGCGCGTGACACCCAGGCTTGTCGATAAAGGCATGAGAAGTTGAGCCACATACCTTCTTACTATGGCGTCGTTGCCTGGTAGAAATACTGGATGTTTTTCTTGAAACGGGTGTGATGAATTCCGTAGTCTTCGTCAAAGACGTAGAAGTCCTTGAGCGTTAATAAAAGGCGAGTGTCTCTACAGACTCGATTTCCGTGAAAGATGCTTTCCAGTTTGAATATAGTTGATCTCCGCGTTGTAATGAATAAGCTGGATGGCACGGAAACAATGTTAATGCCAAGTACCATTCCTCAGCTGTGAATGACCCGCTGTATTGTTTCTGATCCTTTGGTAGAAATGTATTTATTCTCCATCTTGCCCAAAACGCCAGAAGCATACGAATTTTGAAAAAACTTGATATTTTGTATAGCTTTTCCATGATGCCTGGCTTCTCGGCAGGTTTCTCCTCAGCGTAGCAGACTTGGATTTCTTCCACCCACTTCAAGAGATCGGAAGGTGGCCATTTGTCTTGCGTGTGTGTCAGCCAAGTGGGTCCATTCTACCATAAACTGAACTCAGCGAGTTGATCTGAAGTCATACCACGAGTGGCGCAGTTTGCGGCATTGTTTGCAGACTTGACGTGACGCCATGTAGCCTGTGGGAAGATCGTGTTTATTCGACTTACCCTGTTTGCCACGAAGGTCTGCCATTTTGAAGGGTGCCCCTTAAACCAATCCAATACAACTGTGGAGTCAAACTAGAAGTGAATCTGACTCGACTTATACGGCAACTGTGAAATTAGATATTCTGATAATTTTACCAATAATTCTACATCGCACAGCTCCAATCTTGGTAAAGTTTGCACACTAGTAGGTGCAAGCTTGGTCTTGGCCATGAGGAATTTCGATGATTTCCCTGGTATTACAACATACACCACTGCTGCATTCATTCTTTTGGATGCGTCGGCGTGGTTGTTCCAATCCAACGAGTGACTCGAATTTTGTCCAAATGTGTCATCGCTTCGTGTAAAGCCAGCCACCGTGAGTTGAACTCCTCATGTACCGGAGTTTCCCAATCCAACTTGTTGATCCAAAGATTTTGTAGGATTACTTTTGCAACAGTGACGACTGGAGTTATCCAACCTAGTGGATCATACAATTTGTCGATTTGTGATAAAATGAAACGTTTAGTTAAAGTTTGCGCTATTGTAGTGTTAGCGAACTTTATCAAAGAATGATCATATATTGGCGATCATTCTATATCAAGGGTGGAGACAGTATAATTCTCCCCTAACTCAACTTCATGAAGCTTGGCATCGTTGACACCTTGTAGTATACTTGGCTCGTTGGCAGACCATTTGTCCAATGTCATACATGCCAACTTTAGTAACTTGATTAATTGATCTCATTGTGAAATAATCAAGTCGATAGAATCAGCTCCCCCAAAAGCGTCCTCCACATACATTTGTTTTTTCAGAAGGTCAGCTGCTTTCGGGTGAGTCCCCTCGTCATCTTCTGCTATCTGCTGAAGTACTCGAATTCCAAGGTAGGGTGCTGAAGCTGTTCCTCACATGGCAGTGGTGAGTCTGTAGTCTAGAATTGGATCGGTGAGCTCTTCTCTCCAGACCAATTGAAGCCAGTTTCTATCTTGGGGTCGACGAACTTCGTCTAAACATTTTTATTGTATCACTGGTGAATGCTAGAAAAATTGCGAGCGTAGTAAGACTACGGCGATATCCGTTTGTAGTTTCGGTCCCGTAGTCATGACGTCATTGTGAGAAGTTTAAGCGGCATCTTTCTGCGACGCATTGAAGACCATCCGAATACTATTCTTGTCCTCTCCACGTGGTACAGCACGATGAGGGACGTAGTAGCCCTCTTGAGGTAGTTCATCGGCTAGAACCAACTCCATGTGATACAACCCTAAATATTCTTACATGTCTTCCTTGTACATGCGAGCTAGTCGTGGATTGCTACTAAGGCGTTTCTCCTGTCTAACCAGGGAGAACCAGGGAAGGAGGTATTTCTTTATCATAAATAATGAGATAAGTGTCACGGGCTTTTTCTGAATGAGTAGAATAGCCGGTACAAAACTATATCTTCCGTGTGGAGATGCAACTTGCAAAAACCGTTGTTGGATTGCCAAAAGTCGCGTACGTGGCAACGATGCATGCTCATCGAAAGCTAGAGCAAGCACTGCCTTTCTTCTAACTCGCTACAATGGAAAGAGCGCGCGCGCGCGCGCGCGCGAGAGAGAGAGAGAGAGAGACAGAGAGCCGCTCGGCAACGTTCGGCTGGCGTCAGCTCGGCCTCGCCGGCCAGCACTCAGCAAACACATATGCTTGTAAAAGTTTGCGAGAAACATCCATACTGAAGGAGTCAGCCATCTCGCTCTCTCCTTCCCTCGCGCTGCTATGGCCCGGCTGTGATAGTGCATTCTAACGCGAACAATCTTATTAAAGAAATTATGTACTTCCAGACCGAAGAACCCCAGAAAATAGTGATGTCGCTTTAACATAATAACTAGCGGTAATTTGACGCGCTACGCGCGCCCTCTATTTGCTGTTTCTCGCTTTCTTACGAGTTTTCGATATCGATTCAAGATTTCGAGATACTTCGCAAAAAGCTCGAAAACCGAATGAATGTTGATAGCTTCATTTTCGCAACCAAAGGGATAAAAAAAGGGTTAGGTAAATAGTTGAAAAAGGAGTTAAGTAAAGGGTTAAGTAAACGGTTAAGCGAAGGGTTAAAGTATTTAATCATATATTTAATTTTGGGTATTTGTTGATTTATCTATTGTTAAGTACTTATTAGAATGACTAACGCTGAAGGACTATATAAAATAATGCTATATCCTATATTCTCGAAATTGTCCGTATATTTTGTTTATTAATTTTCTGGATATTGTACATAAATAGTTCAAAAATTGTTCAAAAATTGTTCAGGGCGGGTTGGGAAAAAAGTGAGGAAATGTCACTTTAATATAATAGAGGTTATAAGATATTGAATTTAAAGTTGAAAAAATAAAAAAGTATTAGAGAAAAATATTTTTTGACTATTATTTTGCTGACATTTGAAATATGATAAATATTATTTAAAAATATTAATAAGTATATTTAATTTTCTATTTTGTAAGAAGTGAACGCTACCTGCTCTGAATGACAAATAAATAAGACATTATACTATCTAATATTTTTAAATAATATTTTTCATATTTCAAATGTCAGCAAAATAATAGTCAAAAAACATTTTTCTTTTTTTTACAATTAAAGCCTGTCATCCTGTAATCAATAGCCTCTTAAGGATAACCAATAAATTCTGTATTTATTTTAAAATTGTTTTTGTTGGATTATCTATCACAATGTTTTTAGTACAAAAGTAGTAGTACAAAAAGGGAACGTCCCATTAATAGAATAATTTAAATCTCGTAGTACAGAAGTTGGAAAGGGCAGAAATAAAAAGCTTTCTGGCACGGGTGCGGTGTATGAATTCAATTGCATCTTTCATCATTAATTAATCAATCATTACATTTTTAATTTTATTAATTCGTATTTTTTGTATGATGCTTGTGCATCTCTCTCCCTCCCTCGGTATCTCCCTCTCCCTTTCTCTCTCTCTCACCCTCTATCTCTGACGCGCCCTGACCCAGAGGCATCTTACATCCTAGAGCGCCCGGCTCCATCTGAGCGAAGCTGCCCTGCGGCCGGCCTTTTATACCCATCGAGACCTGGCTACCATGCGCCTGCGCATCTTTCTCTCTCTCTCTCTCTCTATCTCTCTCTCTCTCTCTCTGCCTCTCTCTCTCTCTCCTTCTCTCTGTCTCCTTCGCTCTGCCTCTCTCTCTTTTTTTGCTTCTAGCGTTACAAAATTTTGAGTGATGCCAAATTTTGCGTGATGAGTTATATGAAGCCTATCATAACAAAAGTGGCTAAGTCCACTTTTCGAAAAAATTGAGGTAGACGCAGATTCGTATTTTTTGGACTATTTTATGTCATGCTATGTATGTTAAAAAACTGCTGTAAATCGAAAAATCTTCAAGTCCATTATGTGGACAGCCATTTTTTTATGAGAGGCTTCATATATTTGTCAAATATTTATGACCTAAAATTAAATTATTAAATAAAATAAATAATAACATCTTTGCTAAATAGTTCTACCCAAAAATAATTATTTGGTAAAATATTAACGATTTACTCGTTAGCAATTTAACATAATTAAATTGAATTTCAGTACTAAATAAATGTTTTATTTGTATAAAACTCAGGCTATAATTATGTACAAATAAAATAGCACTTTTCTGAACGGGTACGGAAGTAGATTATTTACGGTAAATAAGCTATCTACTACGTACTACTAGTCTCGAAACGTATTTTGTACCGCGAGCGTCAAAAAATCATATCAAAGTTGTGGTTTTGAGGTTAGAATGGTATACAGAAATTAATTACTCATTTTTATTAACGATATAATTTTAAAATGAATCACAAAAATTAAGTATAGAATAACAAACGTTTAGAAACATATTCATGTGTAAATTCATCGTGTATTACACAAATAAACATAGGAATTTACTAAAACAAATTACGTTCGACTTTCTCACATGTTTATTCTGGTCCAGAAACCTATCATTTATCCTTTTTTTCGTTAAACAAATATAATAAGAGCTCTAATTCCCGCACGAAACTCCCTCCGAAAATGACGTAGAATGAGGAGAACTCGAGGGCAGAGCTTTCCCTCTGGCCGTATTAAAATTCAGGCACGAAAACTAGCGCGCAATTTATTATTATCGGCGATAAACTGCGCGCGCGGCGCGAAAGAAATCACGCATAAATCACGCTCGGGCTAACTAAGCAAGTATATACAATGCTTCGGTTTCGGAGCAAAAATGCGCGGGGAGAAAATCTCTCTATGGGTCTATAGCGAGGATGTAAACAAAAAGCCGGCCAGTAAAACAACGGGAGCGATGGGAGCACAGAGTATAGTGAGAGGAAGGATTATGAGAATTACGTAGAGTAGACTTACTTTCACGGAGCTAAATGGCGATGGGGGAATTTTCGTTTTTCGGAGCCGATGCTCCGAAATTTAGATAATGATTGATTATTGATGAATGATGGCTGCCGATAAATTATACGCGAGATTTGGCAATAAATCACTCGTTGTTTTTGCAAACTAGTTATTTTGAAGCGCAGCAGCGTTTAAACAATGGATATCAGAACGTGTAATTATTGGATGTTAGTTTAAAATATGGATTCATCGATAAACAGAAGAAATTGCAGAGAAAGTGAAGTGTACAGTTTTTGTTTGACAATTTTATGTATATGAAAAAGTCTAAATTTATAGGTTGCTCCAAAACTTTAATATTAAGAAACTTTGTTTCTAATTATAAAGTAAAGTAATACACTTTATTTACCCAAATAAAAGGATAAAGAAACGTTCTATAAGACATATTTATTGAAATAAAACGATAATAAATGTATAAATTGTCGTGTTATGGAAGTTGACGATATATTTTACTTTTATAATTTTACGGTCTATTAACTATTAATCAATTGATATTGATAAAACGTCGACAGATCATCTTTACTCCTATACCCTGATTATCATGTTTCTGCTTTATACATTCATTTAATTTGTCTACCATATAAAAAAAAAAGAAACTTGTAACTTCAACAAAAAGATTATTGTCATTTGTCAACTCTACAGTTTTCCATAGCCTCGCCCTAATCCTCCACACCATAAACCCTTATCACAACGTACCCTCCCCCATCCTTCTCCCCTAAAAAAAATCACTCCAAAACCCATAAGAAAACCCTCTTCACAGATCACCAAGGACTCTGTCTCCTCTCATGCAGTCTGTGCTCGGGAGAGCAGCAGCAGAAGAGGGCAGGCAGACATACACAGGCAGAGAAGGCGCGGAGAGCTCGACATTTTCGCCAAGGTTAGTAATAACGGCTGCTCGCTCGTTCTCGCTCTCCTCCTTCTCCTCGGAGCAGCTGCGCGCACCATGGAATACCGATGCACCCCTCGAAAACATCGGCTCTTGCCTCTCACACACACACATACACGAACACTGCTGTGCGTGCTATATACACCTACCACGACTCTCTTATCTCGCGATAAAAATCCGCGGGAAATTCGAACGATAGCAGCACGCAGAGAGTACTTGTGTGTATATATACGTATTATATATACAGGCATACGAGATACAGAGGGGTGGGGAGTAGTCGTGCGTGCACGGTAGATATATACGTTATATACGCGGAGAAAGGGACGCGAGAGTAGCGCTCGCGCGGGCCGGTGAAACCTGTTGCCATGCTCGCGCCGATATTTTTCTCTCCTGCGCGAAAGGTCCTCCTCTTGCTCCTATATATGTATTATCCGCACGCAGCAGACACAGATCGCATCTCTAACCTTCTACACCCCCCTACACATATACAAAAACACACGAGTAGAGAGTGTGATAAGGGCTGGGGAACTAACCGTTAGCGACGGGTAGCAGTAGCGGTAGTAGGGCCAGCAGCGACAGGACGGCCACGGGCCCCGGGCGCAGCAACGACGGCGGCATGTTGCTGCTGCTGCTTTCTCTCCTCCTCCTCTTCGTTCTTCCTTCGTCTTCACGCACACACAGACACACAGACACACTCTCACTCCTCAAGCCTGGCTATCGCCGCTCGGGCCTCATCGGTAGGCCTCTCTCTCTCTCACTCTCTTCGGCCCTTTCGTATATATATACTTCTATATGTATATATACGTGTATGTATCCTTTATTTGCTCCGAAACAAACGCGCACTGTTCGTCACACCACAAGGCTATCTTACTTTTGTCACTTAACCATCACGCACATTTTTTCACATTAATATCGATTGATACCAAAACAAACAAAAAATAGGGGGCACACGCAGTCAGGCCTCGAGGGCAAAGTGACGATGATGCACCAGCCGTGAGCTCGACCTGGACGAGCGCTGATGATGGAAAACGGAGGCGAGGAGCGTCGAGCGCGCCCGCGCCGGGGACCACGAGATCTCCAGCGTGACGTTCAGCTGTACCATTCCACACCAGCACTGCGCCCCCCAGCACTCTGTATTATATCACCCACCACGTTTGCACGTTTTTTTTCTTTTTATCCATAAACAGAGTCGTGTCTCGCGGCTTTATCCGTAAGTATACGCGCGTGTGTGTGTATATATCTGTTTATATCGTTCTTCGACACTTTCTTTGTTTTTTCCTTCTTCCACACTCTTTTTTCCGTGGAAAAACAAGAGACGCGAAACCGTGAGCGCGTTTAGGAAGAAGTATACAACACACACAACACCACTGCACCGCACGCGCGCGTCTCTCACTCTCTCGTCGTCGGTCGTCGTCGGCGCGCGGGGATCTATTGTTCGCGCGACTCGCCGAGAGAGGCGAAAAGTGCGCGAGCAGCGAGCAGCAGCACACAGCACAGACAGAGTCAGCGAGATGGCGGCGCTGCCGGCGCTCACTCACAGTCGGCAGCAGTCCCCGGGCCCCGAGAGCACGCAGCTGTGTGCCTTGCCATTGGCTCTGTATATATATAGGTATACCTACTACACGTTGCTCTCCGTGATGTGGAGGTATGTATATAGTATAGCGTTGAGGGGAAGCGCTCGCTCGCGCGTTTTTACACACCCCTGCTGTACTACGGGGGGATGAACGAACGAACGGTTTCCTTTCCGTTCTTATGTGTGTATATATACACACTACTATACTCTCCTTCCTTTTTTTCGACGAAGAGAGCGTATAGCAAGGGGCCTTCTTGCCCGCGGAAGAGAGGAGGGATGCGCGCGCGCGCGTGTGTGGGACTGTGAGAAAAGTTGCGACGACGTCGGGGCTGTTGTATAGAGAGCGGTGTATGAGAGAGAGGGAGCGAATGACCGGGCCGTAAAATTTATGTGTGGGCATAGTGGGTTTATGGGTCTGATTGCGCGCGCGCGCAATGGCGATGAAGGTAGAGTCAATATTGGGTCGATGTGTACGCGTATGCGTGTTGTGGAGCGAAGGGTATTAAGTAATATTACGTTACTAGGTATAAAGTTTTTTTTTTGGAGAAAATTAAGTGGGTGAAAGTAAAAAGGGAGAGGGGGTCGAGAAGTTGGAGAGGGTGTGAATGTTTTATTACTTTATGTGGATTTTTTTCTGCGTAAACTAACTTAATGTCGCATTCACGTAATCAAAAGTAACTATGTATAAAAGTAATAATTACGAGAAATAATCATAAGAATTGATATACTTTGAATTTCCTTTATTGTAACTTTATTTATGTGGGTAATTGTAGCAGAGAAGTCGGAGCCTTTGCAGATTTCTACACTGTATTCTATATTTTTTCAAATGAATTTTTATTTTTTATTTTGTAACGGGATTTATTTATTTATTTATTTATTTCATTACAAAGGAGGAATGATTTTATTCATGAAAAACTGGATGTAAAAACCTACGCATAATTCCGAAATTCCCAGAAAATTATAATGCATGTCATGAATGTACTGTTTGTATCCTTTAAAAATAAATGAATAACAAACGACTTCTCATCGCTTAATTAAAATGGTTTTTGCTATCGCCTAACGAACCGGATCGATTTCATTTATTAATTAGTATATGGACTCATAAACTTTTATTGTTTTTTTTTGTAAGAATAACTAGTAAAATCAAGTGAAACGTTGATATAAACGATTTTACAATCTGAATATATTATAAAATGCGATACCGTTAATTTGTAAACAAAAAAATTAATATGTGACAGGTAAACGTACTATAATAAATGTTTTAATTAAGATTTTAAATTGAAATATGTTTCAGAATTTGTATTAAAAATTTTTTTTTAATGACTAGTTTACAGTTATTTGAACAAAATGGTAATACCAAATTGCATAACAATATTTAAACTTCTATTTAACTAAGCATATTTATTAAGAAATCATCTCATAAATATACATAGTAAAATATATATTTTCATGTTATTCATGTTATTTTATTTATCCTGTATTATATCTTTCCACATTCGCGTAACCCTCGTTAGTGTAAATAACAAGTAGTTTTGCCCTTCATTAACCGTACCATAAACACATCATCTACAGAGCCATAACTCGGTTCTTTAAACTAAATTTACACATATTTTTTTTAAATAAAAAATAAATCGCAAGTATTACGAACACCTGCAACCGTATTTTAAAAACTACTTGACGGTTGAAAAACAAGCAATAAACGGAGTCGTACGCTGCCGCCAAGTAAAACCTTGGAATGCAAAGCATAAGCCGACACGAATAAATCAAACAAAGCTCTAGAAAATTGATTCGCGAAGAAAAAAGCGCGGCGAACACGTTGCAAGCGAAGAAGTATAGCGATGATATCACTGCGTAGGTCGATTTCTGTAATTAACTTCTCATAATATAGTTTCCTCTCAGCCGCTTTTTCCAGCGCGGACATTGCATAACGTGCATGCTCTCTGAGAGCGCATGTGAACGTCTTTCTCTCTCTCTCTGTCGACGACGACGTCGATTTAACTGTCTCGCTAATAAACACTTTCATTAGCGTCGGTGCGAAGAAAGCAACGCGCGCTCGCGTCACAATGCAATATCGTAACTTTGAATTTTATATTACTCTGCTTTCTAGCCAATTACGGTGTAAATGTTGTGTCTCTCCCTCTCTCTTTCTCTCAGGGGCGGTGGTTTAGTACAGTGTTTATTACTTATACGTATATTATAAATTTAGATTGACGCTCGCTCATGGTTCATTTCATAACGAAGTTTGTAAAATTATAAGACACGGTGTAATTTCGAAAACTGCAAGACAGTTCTTGTTACGATTTTAATTGAACCGTTACAGGAGTTTTATTTCACGTTACATACACGTAATTCGATTTATTTTGTTGTTTTTACGTCACACTGTTAGCAATAATTAAATACATTTTTCAGTGGTTAATAAAGTTATTATAAATAATAAAACAAATTAATATTAAAGAAGCTAATATATTTTATTTAAATAACTAACGTAAACAGTTACAACATTTTTCAACACATGATTCTCATACATGTCTTCACTTTATAAAATCCCCTACATATTAATATCCATGGACGTGTCGGTGTAACGCCAAAAAGCAGTGAAACGCCAAAAATAGATATAGATATATAAATGTGTATTACACAGCAATATTGTAGGGGCGCAGCGCGCCCTACATTATTCTAGTGAGTCATAAAAGGAATAATTCACATTTAACCATACATGAAAGCCAAAATTGCTGGTTTGAGTTAATCGTATCTACCTAAATAATAAATATGTTTGAAAGGAGATTAATTCTTTTACTATACATATATCGTCGGGTGAGAGGTGAAACCAGACAACTCGGCCGAGCTCTAAGAAACCAGACAACTCGGCCAAGCCCTAAGAAACCAGACAACTCGGCCGAGCCCTAAGAAACCAGACAACTCGGCCGAGCCCTAAGAAACCAGACAACTCGACTGAGAGCTAAGAAACCAGACAACTCGGCCGAGAGCTAAGAAACCAAACAACTCGCGGGCTCCTTTTTTCATTTGATTTTTAGTTGATAATCTTTGTTCCTTATATACGTTAAAATTTTTTCTTTGTGATTATTTTTGTATTTTTCCGACTATTGCGAACCACTATGGGGAGTTAAAATCCTTGATTTTTTAACTCACTCCCGTGGTTATCAACTAAAAACCGAATAAAAAAAGGAGCCCGCGAGTTGTCTGGTTTCTTAGCTCTCAGCCGAGTTGTCTGGTTTCTTAGCTCTCGGCCGAGTTCTCTGGTTTCTTAGCGCTCGGCCGAGTTGTCTGGTTTCTTAGCGCACGGCCGAGTTGTCTGGTTTTACCTCTCACCCGACGATATTATACAGTGACAAAAATGTTATAGAACCAAGTATAATAATATTATTTAAAATAAGCCAGATTTATTTAATTCTAGTTGAAACATTTTTTCCAATTAATTACCATGTACTCGTTGATATTAAATTCTTGCCAAAATAGTACATTATGCAACAAGAGAGTAAAGTCGCAAATTAGTCCCGCGGTTGGATTTACTGCCCGAGCAGTAATCACCTAAGAGAATAATCGACTTTACTTCCGTGTTACACGGAAAGAAATGTGCTCGAACTGTTGCCCACCGGCCGAGGACGGACACGCCAATTTTGCTATAAGCGGAACCTCCAACGTCTTAGCAGTCTGAAATTCAAAATTGGGTGATCTGTTCGGGCAACGTTCGGCGTCTGATGGACGAAAGTGTGAGGGCTCTGCTCTTCTTTGTTTTTGTGTACGCGTTTGGAAGGTGATTATTTAGCTCATGTGACGTTTTTCACACGAGCGAAGCAAGTGAAATAGAATAGAATCGAATAGAATAGAAGTTTATTTGTCTAGTAGCAAAATAATACATAAGTTGTGGCCATCGCGCATTCGCCCAGGGTTAT
>UXGD01006084.1:0-13196 GCA_900474315.1 Torymus auratus
GAATCGGCATCTTCGCGACTTTGATAGCATTTTTATGCCTTTTCGACGTTCAACTTCAAACCCTTGTAACTTTTGAAGGAATCAACTTTTTTAATTTAAAAAAAAAAGAAATTAAATCTCTTTTTCTGTAGTTTGAATTTCTTTTTTGAAACTAGAGTAGATCGATCCTGGACTAAATGGCTGAGGTTTGAAGAGAAGAGCATTTTTTGCAATTTTCTTAAAAAGTAAGAAGTTGCTGTAGAAAAAATAGGCAACTTGATGGACGCAGTACAACTGTGGATTTTTATTTTACACACTATAACCAACAAGAAGAACCGGGCACCGACAATTTTTCAAATCGTGATTTCGTGTTTTTTCGCAACAATGATGGGATTTGCACATATACTATTTTTCGTCATACCCTGGCCAAAAATACCACATTCGCGTTTTTGAGCCGGGAGCGAAAGTGGTACTTTCGGGCAGGGTATGGCGAAAAAATATTACTTATAATATACATTTTGTAATATAATTCACAAGATAGAAACAGTACAAAATCAATATATTTTAGTAATACATATTAAAATAAATTCATAAATTGTATGATTGTAAATCATATAGAAGATAAAGTTTATAGAAAAGCATATGTTTGGCATTTTTTTTTATATTTATTAAAAAACTAAAAACATTTTTGTTTTGTTTTCAAGTGCAAATTATAGTTATTACTTGTTATCTCGAAAAATGCTATTTTAATTTTTTTAAAAACCTATTAAAAAAATAAAACAAAAATGTATTTTTCACGGTAGGCCCTTCGGGAAGTAGGCTCGGCCGAGCCCAGGGCTATAGCCCACCCTAGCCCCCCTCCCCCTTATTCCGCCCCTGCATGTAATCATCTCTAATTACCAGAGATAACTAGGAATTAGTTACTGGTGACATTTAGTATTTATATTCTCGATTTCAATATTTTGTATTATAACTATATGTACGAGATTATCCATTTGCCCATTTTACCCGGCATGATCGTTTTGCACGGGTCTCCCCTATTACATTCATGTGAAAAAAAAACATTATATAATTTGGACAAAAATTCAGAGATCGTAACGAAGGTGTAAAATCATCTTGTAACGCCTATGTTGCATAATGTACTGTTTCGTAACAAGACTGTAAAATAGAGCTTATACTCGATCCCCTACTTATTATCACGAAAGGTTGTAAATTCTAGATTTAAATTATCAACATTAGTTATTTATGGACCAACTACCCATTTTTTGAGCTTGCGGACATAAAATTGTATTTTACTTCCACAAAACAAGAGGCACAAAACTCTAATCTCTATCTGGGATCACGGTTGACAGGTAGCGATTTTCTCTGGAGTCACAACTCGCCTGTTCGTCGACCTCGCTAATAATATATAACAAAACTTCATTCTTCAATTCATTTATAAGCTATCAAACTGAAATAAACTAATGACAACATTCAACTTTGCAATGAGAAAATAATATAATCTGTTCAATGACTTCCGATGAATAAAGTAAACCAAAACAAGTTATACGAGTCTTTGGCTACTTAAGAAGCTCCATATATGCCGCAACAAACAATCCAAGCTCTCTCTTTCTCTGCTAAAAATGTTAATTAGCCTGAAATATAGAGTAAATACACCGCGTCATTTGATTCAACTAAAACAATTAGTCTCTCTATCCACGGTCGCGCTTTATAAACAAACGAAAACACAAGCCAACGCTAAATCTCGCCACCAAGCATCCGGCATACTATTCCTAACTGACCGCTCTCTCTCTATCTATCTCTCTCTTTCTCTCCAATGCTAACTTCCATATCCGCGCGAGCAGATCGGCTTTGATCGCCACCGCGCCATTATCGAGGCCGTATCGGCTTTTTCGTCGCGTATAACACTTACTCCGGCGCTCTTATACGAAATCCATACAACGTACATCAAACGACGACGATGACGGCAATGGGTTAAGGCGAGGAGGCAGCCGACCTCTGCGGGCCGATAAACCGGATGAAAGCTCAAGCTTATCGTCGCCATGCGTCGAACTTTCCGCACCGCCGCAACGACGACGACGCGCGTGTTTCTATACAGAGAGATAGAGGAGAGAGAAGAATAAGAGAGAGATTCGGAGCGAGGCTGTGTGGTTCATGATGTGCGGCGCACTTATTATTTATAGCCGTGTTGTGCGAACTTTCGAGTCTGCGCGACGACGAGCGCAGAGGTTGATATGGGCCCAGATAATTAAGGATTAGAAGCGTCGTACTTTGTCGTTGGTGGAGGATTGAGCAATATTTCTATGGTCTGTTGAGCTAACATAGAAACTGTTAAAATTGAATATAGAAATTAAAAGATTATGCTTCGAGAATTATTGATGGTATTTGTATAATTTTCTAATGTTGGATCATCAAAGATTTGGTATTCGATTGACAAATTTATGGCATTTTGTACTATTCATTGGGATACTTTATGTTAAGGAGCTTAAAAAGCTTACAAGCTATTACTTCATATTACACATTATTTGTAATGTGTGATGGATAAAAGTTCAATGAAGGCTTTAAGCGATTGCCGTAATTGTTTGTCACTACCGCACTCGCCGAACACAGTGACCGTTATCGGTGAAAATAACACGTTATTATCGCTGCTATTGTTGTATCCTTTATTATTCTTGTTGTTATATATTTGTTATCGAATCATTGATAATAAAAATGTTATTTTCCTATGTAATATTCCACATTAGACCAGATATATGTATATACGCACGTGCGATACGTGGACTGTCGACCGAAAATTCTCCGTAAACCCGGAGCTCATTCGTATTGCCCGCACAAATGTGAGTCAGGAGATAAGGATCGGGAAGAGAGCGAAAGGGTCAGAAACACCTCGGAATTTTCTGCCTGCATCCCGTTCTCTCAGCTGCGTGTATGACAAAACATTCTGGTAATACTTTTGCTCTGGTTCAAGAATTACAGACCTAAAATTATACAATACAAATTTTATTAATTTTTTAACAATTATTTATTATTATTATTATCAGATGATCATTGCGAAATAATCGATAAGAATCTTTGTATAAGTAATATTATTTAATATTTACGTTTGAACAATTTCGTTTAAAATACTTCTTTTGTCATGAAACACTTGTTTACGTAACCTATATATTATCTACGTAGTTTCTAACCTAAACTTTATTTTGATATAGAATTTGATATTAACGTATTAGTGAAATTACAAGTTAACAATTATACCTTGATTATATTCCAATGAAATACTATTTATCGGAAGAAATGGCGAAGCAATCTAATGCGTGTCTGTACATAAGAGAAAGTAGTAGGTAAATTTACTAAATGAATAATAATTGTCATCAGGTATAAGACCCATTTTCTTTTTATTTTCTGCAGATTTAATTGGTTTTATCAGTGATGACTGCATTATAAAGTATCGATGACGAGAATAGCATCCTTAAAATATCAGTACCTATTAGTACGAACGATAAGAGTATGTGAATTAAAGCTGGCGAATCTAAAAAGGAAGAAAAAAAAATATATAACCAAAAATGGGGTTGACTAAAAATTACAAACACAAACCGAGCGACAACCCGCGTATGATTGGAAACGTCAACATTTACATTTGTTCAGAGGCGCCCGGAAAGGGTAAGGATAAGGCCGGGGAAATGACCAAGAGCGAGAGTTCCATTAGCATTGCTTCCGGAAAATCGAAGAAGGATAATCCGAAAATAGCTCATGCGTATCAAGGTAAGTAGAGCTATTATCGGCTGGAAAAGATTTATTTCTGCTCTTACGGGTTAACCTTTTCTTCCTGAAAACCAAAAAAGGTATTTAAGAATTAATTTATAAAGATTTTTACTGCAGGTCATCCTAATTACGTGTCTAAAAGTCAAGAATCAAATTCAAATCATGAGAAATTAATGTCAACCACCGAATTCAACTCGTTCAATTCTAATGATTTCAAACCCAGACCGATACTTGGCAGAAAAGGTTTAGTTTCGTATGGTTCTCCACAATTGGACGAAAGCGATGTATGGCGCCAGAACGCAATACAGAAACAAAATAAAAGGGACATTAATAATGCACAAACAGAGAGGCGAGAAAAGTATAGTAACAAGCGAAGCGAAGATGATAAAATACTAAAGCAAAATAACAAGAATAGTAATAGTAGCAAACAGGTTCGTAATAATGATTATAAAATTGCCAATTTGAATTCTCAAAATGGTATATAGATGGAAAATGTAGCAAGAAAAATTAATAAATAATAAGTTCTTCAGGTTAAACAGCAGACAAATCGCGATGAACGCAGTTTGGTTGAGCAAAACAATAGAAATGTCGTAAAGGAATTGCAAAATCTATGCACATGTGACCGGTAAAAGTTTTATGAAAATTTTACAATTTTACCATTTTTCATATAAAGTAAACTAAATTTAATCAAATTTAATGTACAGATTTGCAAACGGAAATGAAAGAAACGACCAATCAGAACAGAAAGGCTATGGACCACAATGTACTTGTTGCCGCTGTTCCAAAAATAAGTTGACATCAAGCAGTGCAAAATTAAAAAGTAATAGTTTTGCAATAGACGAAGACTATGAAAAATTAGAATCTAAAAAGGTTAATGACAAAGAAAAACCTAAGTCGAAAAATAAATCGTCGATATTAAAGGGAGATGAAAAGAAGTCTAAATCTAAAAAATTTAAGGAGGAAGATATAAGAAGTATAAAAAGAGAAGAAAAGAAAGATATAAAAAGTACAAAAAGGGAAGAAAAGAAAAATGTAAAAAGTAGAAAAAGTGTTGAAAGTACAAAAAGTGAAGAAAAGAAAAATGTAAAAAGTACAAAAAGTGAAGAAAAGAAAAATGTAAAAAGTACAAAAAGTAAAGAAAAGAAAAATGTAAAAAGTACAAAAAGTGAAGAAAAGAAAGATGCATCCAAAGAGGGGCATTCATTTTTCTCTAAAATAATTGATATAATGAGGTGCAAAAAAGAACCACCAGAAGAAGAGAAAGAAAATAAAAAAGAAAAAACTAGTAAAAAAGATAAAACTGGTAAAAAAGATAAAAAAAGCCAAAGTGAAAAAAATAATCGAAGAGGGAAGTGCGATCCATGTTGCACAGGAATAGATAGAACTTTCAAAGAAAATAATAAGTCTATCGAGAAGAAACCACCCGCTAAGAAATGAATATCCAAATCCAAAGTGCCAGCCACGATAATAAACAAAAGATTCAATTTTGATAACAAATTTTTTAACTTCATTATAAATTAAGTATATCGAATGTTAGTAAGTGAGAAACAGCTACGAAATGATTCATCAAATAGAATATTAAAATGTGTGCTCAAAAAACGAAAACCATTTGATCTCAAATTCGTTCATTGTAACGACTCTTCTAAATGTTGTAATTAAATATTATACCAGTTACTTCCTGGACATTGCTAGTGAAACCAATTATAAATCAAACAACTTGAACGAACACTTAAAAAATACTATTTCATATCCTGACGAACTACAGCACGAAAATTCGAAAAATTCACTCAACTATCCTACATTCATCCCGTTCATATCCCGACGACGATTGCAACCGCTGTTGCTATACATTTGCCAGGACTTCTGGCGGCGTTCCAGAGAAAGTTAACAACGTGGATCCCAAATACAGGACTACCAGACGATTGCAGCTTTTCCCGAGGAACTGTGTCGTCGAAGCTGTACATTTTATACAAATCCGAGATAGTCAAAGGTACCTCTACCTAACGGAAATGAGGAAGAAAATTACAAAAAGGTACGATTTTTGGGATTTTTATTATTGATTGAGTCAAACAAAATATTACTGAACTAATTGGCTAACTCAAGTTCACACCTATTAACAGTATAGTTATAAAAATTTGCCTTAAACGTTATTAAATAGTTTGTACTTCCTCTTTCATCAAAGTATTGTAAAAAAGCTATTTTTTTAATATAAAATTTGAATAAGTGCAAACATAACATTAAAACTATAAAAAAATTCTATTTATAAAAAAAAATTAAGTTTTCTTAGAAAAACGTTGTACCTATTAATAATCAAATAAAATAAGCGAAAATTACGCATAGTTACATAAAAAAATAAAGAAAAAATCGTTCCAGTCCTGTCCTACCAAATACTCAAAACCTCCTTCAACTCGGAAAGCAAAAAGCCTTGACGAAACCATGAAATTCCTGTTTCACGTCAAATTGCAAAGGTTTAGCTTATTTTCCCGTTTCTGCTGGAAAACATAACTACGGGAAAAATCGCTAAACTCACGAATCGCCCGCGAGAGAAAGGTACGAATGGAAGCATTAACTATTGCGAGAGCTTCGAGAAAAACGTGCGGCACGTATATTATTAGCGTATGCTGGGTCCCGATACTGTAGAATCATAATACTTACGCTGCGAGTTACTCACTTTACCATAAAGTACAGAGATTCTTGGAAATATTTAATTGTTCTTATGTTTATTCAGTTGTTTCACGTGTGCAAATAGTTTTCAAGGGTAGTAGTAAAATGGGTCTTGATGAAAATATTGCTCACACGACTTCTTAAAGAATCTTCAATACATATAGGACAAGTAGGTTATATTATGAAAAACGTAAAAAATTTTATAAATAGTTATTATTATTTACATTTTTTTTCCTTCGATTGTTATGTCTTTAAGCATATCTTTTAACTTTTTTATGATTTTTCACTGGATAAATCAAATATTTAAAAAGATAATACTTTTATTTCCTACATTAACTGATTTGCCATATTAAAAATTGTAAGAAAACGATATGAATAAAAAAACTTTACCAATATAATAGAGAATCTATATTATTAGATTGATAATATTTTCTTCCATGAATGCGTTTCTGCAAATAAGATTACTTGACATCAGATTCAAGATTACCCAATAATTACAATAAGATATCAACAAAAATATTTTTCAACGTCAGAACTGGCTATTAAAGTTTCATAATGACGATATTTTACTACGTACATAGAATGCATGTTACGAAATAAGCATTTGATATCGCTGGAAACCCTAGCGATGTTTCTCACTTCCTTATATTTCTATATTCTTTATCATGTCTAAGTTGAGATTTAACGACGTAATAATATATACTATATTTAGTTCTGTAAAATAATTTTATACAGTTTATATGCAATACGTAACTGTTACATTCTTTCGCCTTGAGGGTATAATTTTAATTCACAATAATTTTTTCTGATTCCAATTTATCTTAAGTGTATCTTAAATTATAAGGATATAATTGATCGCATTATGCATATTTCACGTATTCGCGATATCTGGATCTCTATAAGCTTTGCCATTAGATGTCAACGATGTTACGATTTCGACAAAGTTGAATTTCGGATGATGCAAATATATAATCACTTTACAAACGAATCCTATCAATAACCATTTTCATTAGTTTTATATATGAAATGCTAATTCGTCAAACTTATTATAACTTTTTTTTATGTCGTAACAATGTATGCTTACAAGCTAATATTTGAATCAATATGGTTTGTATAACTAAAAACTCGAACCATATGTTACATCGTTGCCGAAGTTTTGAGCTTTTATAAAACTCTTACAAAAATATTTACATTTTCCACACATGCAAAACACCGAAATATTCGATATTTAAATAACGATATACTCATTTTATTATCTTGGATGCTATGCGATACATTATCTTCTTATCGAATACTTAGCCAAATTTCAAAGTAAATAATATAAAAACCAACCGATTAAAAGTGAATAATGCATTTCACGTGTCGTGAAATTAGTTAAAATTTACTTTAAAAAGTATATAAGCAGTTCGAATAATCAACGTTAAGAGCAACGCTAAATTTTACAAATAAGCAACAATCACAAGCCAATGCGAATAAACATAGATTTTAACATCCCAACTCCATCGGTATAACGAATAGAAAAACAACGTGTCCCGTATTCGTTTTCAATGTTTTCCCAACTACGTCGTAACAAATCGCACAACTACTCTTTCCCCTTGTTAAAACAGGTGTTCCGAAAACGTTAAAAACAGCTCGCTCTTATCACACACTCCCACCAATTTTCCAAACACAAATCTATACTCTCTCCCTCTCCCCCTTTGAAAATCGTTCCTCGAGGGCGGCGCCAAGAAAAAAAAAAGCTGTCTAAGAGACAGTCGAACAGGCCCCGGAGTAGGGGGCAAGTATTACACAGATCTATCCATCTCTCTCTGTGTTTCTGGTCTGACGGGGCAGTATAGCAGCTCTCTCGTGCGCGCTCGAGATCGGTCGCTCAGTTGGTCCTCCGCGCGTGCCGGCAACTCGTGTGCCCACGAACTCACTCTTCCCTCGCTCCTAATTACCCGCCAGCACTATATATACATACATAAACAAGTGCGTTTGCGGTTTTCTGTGGGTGCCCGTGAGTGACATACATATTATTCTTTTATCGTAAAAAAAAACTTAGACGAAGTTACCACGGACGAACCGATCAAAGCTAGAGGAATATATAGACATGGACGTGTGTAAGCTGAAGACGAGGCTGTCGGAGAAGAGTTGTATGATGCTGAGCAGCGAGATTAGCAGCAACAATGGGACGCCGAAAATACTGAGCCTGAAGGATCTGATCGAGAAGCTGCACGAGGCGTTTGCCACGAACGACGTGGACATTGATTATGTGCAGGAACTAATGGCGGCGTATAGGAGCAACCCCCAGGAGTGGCGCAAGTACGCCAAGTTCGATCGCTATAGGTGAGCAAAGTGTATAATGTGTGTTTGTGTGACTGTAGGGATTGTTTGTTTATTATGCGAGTGTAATATGCTGAAGCGAGAATAAATCGGCATGTCTGTTTGGTATGTCATGCACGGTGTGTTTGCGATTCATTGTAATAATTACACGGGGAACCCGATGCGCTGTCTTTTTACGCGATACATATATCGATGACTTTTTTTCTGTATAAGGTATATAGGCAAATCCACAGTACTTTTAACTATTGTATGACTGTCTTAAAAGTAATTTACTGCTGCTATTAGTCTGCCCTGCTAAACACCTTTATCAAAAAGGTATACCTTTTTTGACAGTTTTATGCATCCCCGTGTGTTGTACACTCATACCAATAACAGGACTTGTTTTCTAGTTTTCCTTAAAGATTTTAGATCCGCTGTCTTGTTTGTATATACTTATCACGGCAGAAAAAAGCCACACAATATAAGTATTATGGATTTACTCATATATATAAATTAAACGTACGGTACATATCTATCGAGACGGGTTATGAATTTAAAAAAAAATCGCGCAAGCGTATAGCTCTGCAAGCTCGGTGTACTTATATACGTCGATTTCGTGGTAAACGGCGCGGGCTGGTTATCGTGCGCGTCAGTAAGGAGAGGGTGAACGCCGCGCTTGATATTTAGAACGTTCAAGAAACGAGCGCACAAGATCGGCAGTTTTTTATTTCTTTATACGATAAAGATTTCTAGAAGGTTAATGCTAGATTTTTTCTTTCAAAGTCGCTGATATATTATTCGGTGCCCCGAGCAGCTGTGATCGGCGATTATTTTTTATCTTTGAAATTTTTTGAAAAGTTAGTTCTATGTTCCGCTCGTTGTACTATTGTTGAGGTTTGAAAATAATAGGGGCATTTGTGCCTGACAGTCGGACGTAATTATATATAGTTACTTTGCGCTAATTTTGTATAAGGATATAAACAAAAATAAGCAATTATTAAAAAATAAAATTAAAATAACTTAGTTCTATACAACGCGCTTAACACTTACACTTCAACGATATATCCATCACTTTTCTCTTTTCCGTAATTTCAAAGCGCGATGCAAGTGTCACACGCGTATATTCCTTCGGTCACCGTAAGTATATATCACATCCTGCGTGCGCGCGTCGACCCTAACGGGCGCGTTTTATCACCCGCTTATAATACGCACCTTCACGGTCATGCGCGCGACCAAATTACACTCGAGTCGGCCAAAGCACACACGGGCAATTAAAATTTTTCTCCTTCCCTCCCATTCATTCACACGCTCGTATACAAAACATTACAATACGCACACGAATAACCGAAAAGATTCGTTCTTGTATAAGTATACGTACTTATCTACACGACGCTGGAAATTCTCAATGACGAAACGCCGACGCAAGTGTATATATACGACGCGCGGGTTCACGCGGGTTATCGTATATCTCTTGCTCGGTAATTATTTTAACGCCGATGAACGGTGCGACGTCGCTTTTGAAACGCGCGCGCGCGCGTCTGCGTAGGAACTTTTGGCGTTATGCGCGTCGTTGACGGCACGTGCGGGTTACATAGCAACGCTGGAAAATCGTACGAGAGAGATTAGGAGAGGCGGAAGATTCTCTGATGATTTGACGCGGTGGTATATATACAAAAACTACTGGCTTATCAGAGTTCGGAGTGCGGGGACAAGATGTGGGTTGAATGGGGGAGAAGAGACGAGAAGTCAATGAATATAGTTTGGTGAACTCAAATTTATTTACGTGAGATGGCTGAAAAGAGTTGAATGTAACGTTCAGATGTAAATATTATTAATAGAAGACAATTGATCATTTTCAATTCGAAAAAAAAATTGATTTATGACTGTAATTAGCGATAAAGAGTAAAATTAAATTTTTATCAACGAATCGTTTTTTGTTGGTATTCAAATATGTTCATGATGCTTACCTACATTTTTCCTCTTTATTTTTATTACATGTAATAATGATATGTTACAATTGACAAATTCATAAAGTTTGAACAGAAATCTATAAAAAAGAACTATTTCTACAATAATGAGACTTTCGAAATATCCATGTGTACCAATAACAAGTTCAACCGTCAAGTTTCCGATATGAAATAGAAAAAGTCGCTTCAAATGTAATCAGATTGAACTAACGCTATGTCTATAGCATAAAACTATAGAACGTGCCAGGAATATGAAATTAAATCGTATTAAATTTTTTTTTCATGTAAATTAATTTTTACCGATTATAAACCAATTAATTATTCCTACATATAATTAACATAAATGACAAAACAGTTATAATATTGCTGAAAAGATTACGTCGAATACATCAATACTGATAAAGCAAATCGTATTTACCGAGTAGCTAAACACATTTCATATATATAACGAACCGAAGCAATATCGCGCTGTAAACCGTTTAAACGTTGCATGTTGCAAAGATGTGTTAAATCGTTTACATGTCGTCTTTGCTAGCATTTGTGAAAGTTAAGAAATGGCAGAGATCCATAAAAATTTCCAACGCAAACAAGGGACTAATAAAAAAACACGCGATTATAGCGAATGAATGTTGACTAAAATCTGATGACAACGCGCCCGGACATGAGAATGTCAGAGCTTTTGATAATGCGACTATATATGCGCAATCGATCGTGAGATACGAGAGGGATGAGCTTTGAAATGCATATCTACTTTTGTTAATTATAATATGAAAAAGTTTTCTGTGGTTTTTTGTTTACATTATTTTTTCAAGATTTTTAAACCAACTTATGTCTATCATTTTTTTTTTATGTAAAAAATATATTAAAATTAATTTTTTAAATTATGCTAATATTTAATTTTGATTAATTGATACTTTTTGTAATTAATCATAACGCTCGTGATAAATTAATTATAATCAAATAATTTCATTTTAAATGTAATCATTTTTCGGCTTTCGAATATTGATTGGTTTTATCCAGAAATCGTTAAATTAGATAGTCGCGCGACATGAAGATGATGTAACAATAAGCATTGGTTACAATTGTACAGATTATAATTTCATTTTGATTAATTAATGTACTTATCCAGTTAATGCACTTCTGTCTTGCACTTTGACATCGCACATTTTGAAATAGAATTTAACGAAATCTACGAGTATAATGATAAAAAAAAATTTACGAAATCGTCAGTAAATCGTATAACTTAATTTTTTTTTCAAATGAATTTAAAAAAAAAAAATTTTAAATTATTAATTACTGTTAATACCAAAATTATTAAAAAAAATGTTAATTATTATTAATTATTAATAAAAATTATTATTAATTTTGAAATGCCAAATAGTAAATATTAAATATCAGATCTATTTTAAGCTACAAGATACTCTATCTGTCCTCATATATTTTAATTACAATAATCATAACAGACTTATCTGAAAATTTCCTAAACTTTCGGCTATTATCAGTTTCTACACTCGTGCACTTTATAAATAACGTTTTTATAATTGCATGTATCGAAGCTAAAGATATTATCAGCGAGAGATTAAACGAATTAAAATTTCATCGAAACTGCTTATTTCTCGAATACCATGGTGGATTTAGTTTCGAAAGCTCGGCACTTAACATTTAACCGCAGCAATCAAATCACTTTCGATAAACAAACCGTACAAAAGTTAAACCTCGTGTGCTCCATTATCTTGCAAGATCTCCGTGATTGTACCCCTTCGAAAACAGCTGCTAAGTACAAAATTACCACCACCACCAGCAGCGGGAGTAACCGACGAATACCGATCTCATACAAATAGACAGATTGTCGGGTGTTTCGCAACGCGGGCATTTTATTAGCATACGGCGATTACGCGGGGAACAAATCGGCTGATAAAAGCTGCGCGAGTGTACAAGGAACGCTATGCTTGATTATGTTTATATGCGCGCATTTACAAACAAACGGCCTGCGATAAGCCAACTATCTCCTCTCATTCGTGGCCGACCCTTTCGTTTTTTTTCGCCATCGCCTCGGACTTTCCCGATAAATCTCCTGCGCGCGATACATCAGCTGTACACTTATACTATATGGTATATAATAGCGTTGAAAAACATCGGCTGCGATGCGTGTACATAGCCTTCGATGATGATGATGATGACGCATGCGTGTGTGTGTGTGTGAGGAGGATGAATTAATTGTTTGCGATCGCGGGCCGAAATCTATCGGCTGACGTAGTAGATGTCGGGCGGAAAAAAATGCCGTGCTATTGTTAATTGTTTGTACGAGAGTTTCGCGGTGAAAATAACAAATCGGGTTGTTTTTGTAATACGCGAGCAGCGCTGGCGCATATTATGTGTTCGTAAATGATGTAACGATAACTTTTATTTGACGTTTAAGTTCGTCACGTAAGCATCTCAGTTTTACTAAACTAGAGATTTGAACAGCGCGCGTTGCGCGCCCTAACCTAGAAAACGTTTCGACTTCCTGACTTAGACGCATGC
>UXGD01006085.1:0-13195 GCA_900474315.1 Torymus auratus
TAAATTCCCATAAGAAAAATGGATTTTGTTCTAAAAAGGTGTCTCCATCTAATTTTTGATGGAACACGAGCGTTTTCTTATATGATGAGAACCTATCAAATGAGAACAACCTTGTCGCGAAAGTGTGCCTTCAAAAAAAATTTTTAACATTTTGAACTGGAGATAAATGCTATTTTTTTTTAGATTTCCTCATATATGTACAATTGAAACGTGATGGGAGGAATGTGTATAGCTGAATAGATTTTTGGAAATCGGGTTGTAATGAAAATTTTATCGGGACTATAGCCTAGATTTTTTGCTTCAAGTTAGGTTTCAGTGATTGATTGCGCGTATCCTGTAATTACATAGCACGTTTGTATCCTTCTAAATGAACTTGGCACTTGGCTTTCTGCACAGGTAGATTAAAAAGTCAAGATTATTTAGTGTTGATTGCAGTATTCTCCATTTTAAATGTTTGTAGTCATCCGTATACTTTAAGGAAGTTAGAGTTCTTTGAAAAACTTTTTTTATAAATCATGGTCTTATGAGGCCAACTAAAGTTTGAAGTGTCATGTACTTGAAGTATCAACTATTCTCAATTTTTAACATTTTTGATTCAAGAAATTATTTTAATATTAAAGAAACGATTTTAATATCTGGTATACAAAAAAAGGCTTCTATCGTTAAAAACCTTATGTTTACATGTAAATCATGTTTTTGTCATTGTTTTTCACTGGTAAGAATAATTTTTTTAAATTAAAAGGATAATTATGAAGTTCATAATAACATTTACGAAAATATATTTGTGCGCGCGCCTATATTCCACTTCACTTCGTGCGGTAACCTCCCTACATACGCTTGTATGCTTTACTGGTACAAGTAAGATACTAAGAGAGGTTTTACTTTTGTAAAAAGTTAAAGTAGTCCTAAGAATTATTTCTAGCGGAAGATTATAAAAAAAAAGTTTAATTAAATCTTCTGTTATAAGTGTTGCCTCCATGTCATATATGTCTACATTATACAGTATTTTTGTATTTTAATAATTACAAATGCGTATGCAGAAAAACGAAAACAAATATTATCAATAATTAATCTGCAAAATACTTTATTCGATTGTATAATAAATAACTGATTTTTTTGTGGTGTTGGATGTCACATTAAAGAATCATCCAGTTCGCGTTTTTATCAAGACGGATAGTTTTGTTTTCGTGAATCTGCAGTTGGTAACGAAAGATCGTTTTGCCTTGTTTGAAGATTTTTAGTTTCGCTTTCTTATCATTTGTTCCCCGAATGTCTTTTATCTTGACGAATTATCATATCATTACTTATGGCGTATTAAGTTTTGGTAATCGTAGCTCTTTACTTCAAAACAGTCAGGGTGTTTCGTAAAAAGCTTTTATTTATTTTATGCAGTTCACAGACTAGCACGTTAATTTTAATTGTTCTCGTTACACCCATTTGCAGTTGCAAATAAGCTAATTATGTTAGTTTTTGAGTTGGAATTGTACTTACAAGTAATTCAAAGTTATTACTTTCAACGGTTCGAATATTAAAATAAATGTGTCAAGTGATAAGTACATTTTTATGATACTTATGTCTTAATTTACAGCGGGGTTAAAGTTTGTTACAATTGTTTTACACGGACGATTTTTCAATCTTATTAGCTGATAAAAAGCTATCGAAACGAGATTTAAAAATTAATATACTCAAAATAATGTACTTGACGAAGAAAAAAAAAAGAACATAAACCGTCTATAATTGTATATCTTTATATCCGTTATACAATGAAGATGTTCAACACTCAGACGCGTTAAAACAACTTCGTTAGCTGCGTTTATTACTTTATTTTATAGTTCTTTGATAATGATAATTAACAGAGTATGCTAATAACGAAGTAATAAGTTTCGAGCTTTTATTATACGCTTAGTTACGAGTAAGTGGAATTTCTTACTGGAATTATGAATCAGACATGACAAACTCTTAAAAGTTTGTATATATACTCCTCACAAAGATTAATGACTATTTATAATAATATGAGCTAAAACATAAAAATCATCATCGTGCTCATTGTTACTTTTTGGCTCATAAACCATATTAAAGACAATAATAATTGCGCAAGAAGAGTGAGCGATAGAAATTCAAAAGGCCATTGGAAATTCGAATTGGCGCAAGTGCAAGTATGCGTGGCCCGAACCGGGGAATGTCAGCGGGCGTTTCTTTTGTACTCTCTCGTGTATTATACATGGTATACACGCCTTTTAATATATATAGCGAAGAGGCGACTTGCGTATACACACTATCTCTTCCTCCCCGCGCGCGCGCGAGCGCAGAATAGTTTATTGCGAATCCCAATGATGATGACGATGGAGAAGAGATGATGATCGCAGGGCGTGTTCCTTTCACTACTTTCGCATTATGTGCCAGTGGTATATTACACATAGACGCGAGCGCGCAGACAAGTATAGGGACTTTTTTCACAATCCTCCTGCGTGCGCGTATTATAATAGGCGCACAGCCTATCCAGCATGCCTGCGTTTGCAGAATAGCACTTGGGAGTATCCCGGCGCGGTGATTGTAAAGAGTTCACGGCGATGAATTGTTTCTTGTATTATTATGTGTTGCGTATTATATGTTTTCAGATCGATTGATTTTTTTTTTTGCCATTCCGCGGACGTTGTAACGATGAATTCCGCGAAGATGTAGACATTATGCTAAATGGGGTTAATATTATATATATAGATTTGTTTGAATAAGTTAATGGGTGGTTGTTGGCTTTGTTGATATATATGGTTTCGTCGATTTTTAGCGTTCATTGTAGTTAAGTATGAGTGAAATATGTTTAATGATGCAACGGTTGCTTGAGAGAGAGATTTCTGCTCCATGTATTGAATAAGTGGCTGTCATATTGTATGTTAAAATGAATTGTTATTCTAATAGTTATTGCTTTTATATATTTATATTAATGGATAATAATGTGAGTAATAATCATATTATTAATTCGAAACATATGAAGATCGATATATTTTATCGTTATGGAGCTTCCATTGAGAAACATTGTAGGAATAACGATCTGTCATAAACTATTTCCTTTGTTTTAATCCTGAGAAGAAACCTAATTTATGGAATAAGTACAGAAATCGTCTTAATTTTTTAATTTTTTTTTTATAAAGTAGAAAACAAGTTTGCCATTTTTAATTTTCTTTCAAAGAACACCCACATACAAAAAAAGTTTTATTATAATGGTTTAAGGATGGTTCAATGGTTGTAGGTGGAGGTAATTTGAAGAATTTTTTACAATAATTTTTACGCAATGTATATTTCTTGTTATTGATGACAAATACTTGCACGTTAGATGCTTTGACCAGTGAGCAGAGGTGCCCCTTTATTAAAAAAGTCGCGAGCTTCTTATTGATGGTATAATCTAGTGATTAAGAAAAATGCATCGGAAAGTGCATCCTACGAGATATGAAGATTTTACAGTTTTTATATTTTAGGTCTCATTCTAGTTTTAAAGTAAGTACACATAATGATGACTAGTGAAAAAAGAAAAAAATGAAAGTAGGAAATGAATGCAAAGTGTTATGAATAATATAATACGATCATTTATTCATCATCTTTAGATCTATTTAGTGTTTTATAACAGGATTAGATTTATATATACAATAAATGATGCAGGTGGTGCATCTTATTCTCACTCTCCTTCTCTCTCTCATACATTCTCTTACTCTCTCCCTCTCTCTCTCTTTCTTTCTTCCTTTCTTTCTCACTCTCTCGTTTTGCTTTTATCTTTTTTCTCGCTTGAGATACACTTAAAAGTTTCTTAAAGTACATTATTCATTACTTAGAATTTCTTTATAGAATGGCGTGCTTATAAAATGAGATTTTTTGTCATTGTCGTAATTCATTATGGTCCACAAGGCACTGATACTATACACGTTCCTTTTTTTCAAAAGTAACAAAATAAATATCAATATTTATTTATGCACGTCTGTAGCGTTGAAAAAATAATACTCAAGGGTACTCGAGAGTTTACAGTTACCTGTAAACTTAATCGTTTCTTTATTACTTATTAAAAAAATAACGGTCTATAAAAACGTCGCTTTTGCTTTATAAACATGAAGTATTTTCACTAAAAAAAGTGTAATGAAAATTTCACGTGAGATCTAAAGTCATGTATATAGTAATGTAAAAATATCGGCTATTTCATTGACAAAATAAGATCCTATTTAAAAGCATTCTACGCATTATTTGTACAAATAGAAATTACAAAAATTTGACATACAAAATGCAATGTCGTCGTACAATTCACGTGAGAATAGAAAAAAAAGGTAAAGTAACGTGTTATTAACTACGATGATTTACTTTTTTGTCGTCAAATGTAAGTTTAAAAAAAATATCGACATTTAATTAAGTATTTTGCGACAAAAAAGTGAATGTTTGACTCATTAAAAATCCTGCGTCTCTTCGTATACATTTATACATAAAATCAATATGTTTTTTTCTTTTATCGAAATTGAAAGCCATCCAAAAGTTCTCACTCCACTATTGTAGGACGATTCTACAATGCGCTGTTTGTTTTTTTCATTTTTAAATAACTAATCAGACATTTATAATTTTTGCTGTTTACAATATTACATAGATCTTCTTTTTGTTTTGTTTATTCACGAAAGAAAAGACCAAATACCATTTTCCTCTCTCCGCTTAATTTTCGCGTCCCTCGCTCGCGTCCTCGTCGTTCGTTCAACCACTTATTATATCATAAAAAAGAACGAATACAAGTCAATATATGAACGCGCATCGCGTAAAATTACAGGTGTATACATATAGGTAATTGATTTAGATTCAAGTCAACGCATTTTATATATTGGAGGAGGGGGGGAATAGAGGAATAGAGGGGGTTAAAAGGGATGGAGATCTTCCGGAAGAACGAAATTGTCAAGATACGCCCCGTCGTAGACACGCGCGCGCGCGCGCGTATATAGTTTTTACATATATATACGGAGGAGAGACCCAGAGAAAAACAGATCGTAAACATAGCAACGCTTAAACATTACGTAATAATTCTTATACACGATAATAATCAACTATTACACGCCGATGGAATGATTGCTCGGTCGTCGGATGACGATCTTCGTCTTGTGGCTGGGCGAGTCGTTCAGCGGCTGCGAGTCCTCGGCCACGGACTGGGGAAACTTCTGGTCCGGATAATTCCAGGGCTGAATGTCAGCCGTGCCGAATATCTGGTAGACAACGTACGTGCCGCACGCGACGCAGGCTGTCACACCAAATACCTTTCTCCAAGCGGTTAGCGCTTGCTGCAACAAATTTTTAATTCAGATGAATTTTTATTGATTTTCAATTTGTACTTTACTTTAAATGATGGATTGCGCATCGAGTGGGACAGTGTGTCGTTGTAGGACCGAATAAGTGGAAATAGTTTTTGGCAAGGGAAGTACGACGCGCGGCCTTCGATGCGGAATCCGCATAGCGTGCATTGGACGGGTGGTATAGTATAGTACTGCGAGAGTGAAGTTGCGAATATTCGTGCAATGTTAGTCATCGGTGAAAATTTGAATTAGTAGGTAGCTTATTTAGATGTGGATATAATATGTTGTCATCTTGAGAAATTTTTTGAAAGAAGTTTCAAGCGACAAAGTTTGGTATTGGCAAGACTTACACTTTCTTGAGTAAGCAGACCCGCTGCTATCGGGGACAAAAAACTTGCTGTCATGTGAATAGTTTGTGCGAACGCTAGTACGGGACCTGCAATGAAAAATTGATTATTGAATCAGTAAGAGGAGGGGTTGTATTTTTGGTAGTTGGTACTCACCAGCAAAATTTGGTGCTATATCAACAATATTAGCCATGGCTCCTGCATACGCCGCTGTAATTAATGTCACAGCGATAAACCATACTACCAATGCAGCTACTATACTGCAACCTAGGTATCCAATAAGCAGAACCAAAATTCCAGGTATAACTTGAGCTGCAAACAAATTTTTAGGACAAATGTTACTATAACGAATTCGTGAGTTTGCGAGAAAATTATCATCGACGATTGATAGTCGTACTTACACATCATGGTGAATATTTTTCTAACATTCGTAAGTGAAATCAATTGTTTTCGGACGAGCAAGTCAGCTATGTAGCAAAAGAATACTGAACTGAAGTAACTGCAGATAAACGGTGCTCCGGAAAGAACTCCATTCTGTAATATCAATGTACAATTTGATTAATTTAGACAACGACGTCATAAGGTCTTAGGACATTAGTGATAATTAATGCCATTGTTTGCCAAAATCGATACTTTGGTTATTAAATTTATTAATAGCCACGATTAATTTGATCTTTGAGGTTCCGGGAAATATTAAAAAGGGTAATTTAAATTAATTTATTCGATAGTCTGTAATTTCGATTGAATTAGCATAAAATTGTTGAGCTATCCACGATATATTCTCCTGAAATTTGAAGTAGTGTAGTACCATATAGTAACCCAGCTTCTCATTAATTATTATTGGTCTTAAAATTCTATTGAATTAAGGCGAATAAGACCTCATTGTACGTTACGCGCAGACTAGTTACGACGCGGCATAAACATCAATCTATGGAAATGCGGTCAACGAAATTCGTTAGAATGTAAAACTCACCGCTTGAATGCTGAGTCCGAGAACGGTTTTAATGTACTGGGGGCCGGTAATGATGAAAACGTAATGAACCCAAATTCTGCCGAAAGTGGTAATGCCTATCGACCAGGCTGGCCATGACGTCAGAATCGATTTCCACGGTACGGAGAGACCCTGGAAAACAACGTGTTTGTTACATATGGAAAATGCGGTGGTGAAGATCTTCGTTCAGAATCAGTTTGGTAAAAGTATTAATTTGTAAGATAAAACTATTTATTATGTATAACAAAAAACCCCAAAGTTATGCATGATGTAACAATTTTTCTTTTAATAATCTTTAATAAGTTTTATAAAATAAAAATCATCATTTTATAGTATATTGAAAATTATATTAGTGAGTTTTTTTTATTTGCATAGTGGGAATGAGATTGGGGGTAGCGTAACCTGTGGAGAAAAAAAAATACGATTTGAACCTATTCGTGATAGTTTGCTATACATTTTATTTTGATCTTTGGATATTCATTTATCGAGCTATTGAATTTTTGAAAACAGAAGATTATTTTAATAAAGCAAAGTATAATATTGTCTAAATTCTCTAGAAGTATACAGACTTCAATTATTTTATACGAAGTTTAGGATTGAGTATATCATTTTAAAACGCGTGATAAAGTAATACTGTTTTTAAAAAAATTCAAATAATATGATTTTTCTCACTTATTATTAATGTAAATCATACGTCCATTTATAGAAGACAGTAATCAACGAACACTTATAGAAAAGGTAACACTTAACTCTCAAAATTAGCCTGAAAAACGATAATAACGCGGAAAAAACGCAAGATATACATTAATTTTGGTTTTTCCTTTAAATTTTAGTTCTCATACCTATACAAAATCGTAAATTACGTAAACACCTAATCTTTCAAAAACTCGAGAATGCGAAAACAATGATTTACTACCAAGTCGAAAAATACATTGACGTGAATCCTGACGCGCACGATCGCTTTTATTCTCCTCTTTGCATTGTTTATCAAAAAATGCGTCACCCACCCGCATATCGTAAATCTCTAAATTTTGTCGGTATTACTCATGCGCTCATCCTTAAGTTTTCTTAACACTCCCCAGATATATTTACATAACAATTATTACGAACATACCTCGCCAGGATCGGCGCTGACGGTACCGATGCTGCCTTGAATATACTGGAACTCCTGGGTGGATATCCTCGGATGAGAGGCCGGCGAGTCGAATGCGAAGAAGTACCAGAAGATGCACCAGAGTACACCGATGCTACCGGTGGTGTAAAATACGATTCGCCAGCCGCAGTGAGCGATAATAAAGCCCGCCAGTGGATACGTTATCCCGATGCCAAAGCTGAAGCCTGCGCAACGAGACAAACAAAACACATCCCGGCGGTTAGGTTAGCAGGGGGTGGGTCATTTTAATGCTCACCTCTCCCTCTCTCTCTCTCTCTATCACTCACTCTCGTTCTCTCTCTCTCTCCCTCGCACTCACTCGCGCGGTTTTATCGTATGTCGCTTTGTTTTTGGTATTATACAATCTGCAGCTGTTTGGCGCGCATCGCATACATTGTGATACCCGCGTTGTATCTTTCGCGCCCGACGACGATGATTATATATGTATACGTTTATACGCATGGAGAGAAGAGAAGGACGGCAACAACAACAACAACAATAACAACGTGAAGGCACAGAGCGAGCGAGCGAGCGAGCTATATACATAGCCAGAGAGCGAGCGAGCGAGACACACACAGATCTCGGAGAGTCCCAAAAGTGCTATAATAATGCTTGCCACCCGGCGGCCGTCCGTCCGGAAATCTCGGATCTCGTTTCTCTTATCCCGTACAATCGATACAAGCGATGATGATTGTGGATTGTGGATTGTGGGTGATTGAGACACATTGAGAGACACAGAGTTACAGAATGACCTCCCACACTCACTTGCGTCAACTCTGCAATGCTAATTAAAAATGACAAATACGGCTGAATTAGAGTCTTTTTTTTTCTTTGCTCGCACTTATTCTTTCATACATCTCTTTCTCACTTTCTTTCTCTCTCGTATATACATACAATCAAGTCTAGTATATTTGACTAGTTTTTTTTTTTTTTTTTTGCTCATAACGCGCCCGAGTATCTATTATTATAAGTAAACGATTTCGAAACGAGTCAAGTGCACGTGTGTGTGTGTGATTCCTATGCATGGGAGGATATGGCGTGCGTGCGTGATAAGGATTGCGCATATATGTATAATATACACGAGATCAGTTTGGGATTGTGCATATCGCATCATAGTTTCTAACGCGAATTGGCGGGTAGTCGCGTTACATTTCTAAGAAAAAAATTTAATACTACTTTTTTATTATTAGCCCTTGGATGTCCAGTTTGTAATTTATTTTAATTTAATATCTCGGCAAGTATAGTAAGATTTAATTTTAATTTAGGAAAAGGAGTTAATCATTATTCGTCGAAATTATTCATGTGAAAGTTCAATTAACACGGCAATCATTATGTATAATCTATTATATCTACTTATCATTCAAGATTGTCTTCAAAGCAGTTTTTTTTTTATTAAAACGTTACTTTGATACTTTAATAGCATTGACATTCATTGCGGTTTTCCAAGGGCCAATTAGATAAAATAATAAGAAAGCTATAGAATGTTTCATTGACAAATTAAAGACTATTGTTATTTTGAAAGCTGGTCAATCCACCCACTAAGAGCATGATGAAATATTGTAGGAATAGTCAGTGGAACAATGAAACTTCCATTCCTATGAATATATTATATAAGATTTATCAGAAAATACAATAAAGTTTTGTAAATTCAGTTTGAGAAAAGTATTGTAAAAAATTTTAACAAAGAACTTGAAGTTATAAGATATTATTTTCATGAAGAAGTAATAAGATCCCGATAAATGTATAATTTAATTTTTATAAAATTTAATTATGCAGTATGTATACATTATGCTTTCACATATATATGCATAAATACATTTTATTGTTAAATAAGTAGAATACTTTAAAACAATAACAGACTACAAGATCCTGAAGTTTCATTGTTACATGTAAAGTGTAATCAAGCATTACAAATTAATTAACGCAATAGAGAAGAAGGGCCTTAATTACCTTGGAAAGAAGACATGAATCGCGATCGTTCAACAACCGGTATCCAGTGTCCAACGATGGCATACATAGCAGGCCATGTTAATCCCTGCGTAACGAATATACAACATTTCCTTTATGATGGCTTTTAGAGATATTTCATTTATAAAATAAAATACGTTGAAAAAAATGATATTACAATAAATCATGCAATATTTACACTGGCAACTCCTTGAATGCTGCGGAGGGCAATCAATGCGCCGTAATGAAATTCAGCGGCAGTTGGTATTAAGAGACTGCAAATAGCTGTAAGTAACTGAGAACCGCCAAAAACTGTTTTTGTACCGAAATATTGTGTAAGTACTCCGCCAACTACTTGCGATAGAATATAGCACCAATAAAAAGATCCCAGTATTGTCGATTGAATAGCTGGGCTCCAATCAAATTCTCCTCTGTCCACTTGCTGTAATTCAATTTAATTTTTTTCGAAATGAATTGAGCGAATTGATGCAGACGAGCTGAATGAATTTGGAGTTGAGAATTTTTTTTTCTAAATTACTATAATTTTTTGCATTTATTTTTACAACTCCTTTATGATTACGTTATTAAAAAATATTGAAAAATTTATAAATTTAAATCAATACTGTGCATACTGCGTATTTGTTTCTATAAGTTCATTTGATTTTTACTTCAATATCATCTCTTTTAATTATTTGCTTGATGAAAAGCTTATACGACTCAAGTCGAAACAGTTATAAAAGCTTTGATTACTTTTTATAATTGAAAGTAACACAAACAAATTTACGACTAAAGAAGGTATAACATTTTTTTATTATCAATGTTCATTAGTGTTTACTCTCTAAATTCGAATAAGTGAAAATTAGTCATGTGCGCGTTAAATAAGTGAAAAGTTGTGCAATTCTTTGAAAAAATGCTTATTAAATACATGAAAACTTAACATATATATTCACTTATCGAAATGATTTTCACTCATTTAAATTTATAGGGTACGCTTTGGCTATTCCTAGTCATGTATTAATCAGTCTTTAAAATAAGTTTAAATTTACAATTATTAGACTTGAAGAATATTAACAAAAATATTGACGTTATAAAAAAATGCGCTCTTTACCTCAGAGTCATTAGAGTCTTCCATCAAGGTTGCGTTTGATACGGTGGAATAGCAGCTCGTTGTCGTCGAAATATTGGTATTTGATTTATTGGTAGAGTGATATTTTACCATTGATACTATTGCAATATTTATGTCCATCCTCATCATAAATGATACGACGAAGCCAGAAAAGGAAAGCATGTATAAAGCTACACGAGCTGGAACCATGTCTAATTTTCCAACACAAATAATAATACGTTAGTTACTACTTAACTCTTTCACGTTGGGATAGATTTTCACTTATGTACCATTTAAAATAACAAATTCTTCACAGTTGAAAATTGAGTGTTTTGTGTTGTTAACAAACGATTACACAAATTTTGTGTAGAATAAAACACAAAATCTCATTTTTTATAACCCCATTTACTATGGATCTGAAGTTTGCAACGTTGGAATGGAACGAACAAAAAAATTGATTTTACTTTAAAGTTATATTGATTAATCTTAATTTCGCATTGCGATTTAGTATTGTACAGTATAAAATAACTTTATGACAAAGGTTTAGATGAAATTTCCATTGCCTAAAAACTTAAGTTGATTGTAAAAAATTATTTCGTTGCATTCCAGCGATTCAAACTTTGGACCCATCATTTACTTTATAATATTAGTTCTACATACATTTTTTTGTACTTTTTGCCCGCTAAATCTTAATTAAACATAGAAAAGTGTATTACTGATTTCGTTTTTGGTACAAAACTTGTGTCAAAACCAAATCCCATTTTCAACTTTGTTGTTGTTAAAAATTAAATCTTTTATTTTGCATTTACCTGCAATTCTGCGAATACTGTAAAATGACGACGTCTTGTACGCCGGCGACTCTTCATACCTGAATAAATCAATATATATAATAAATAACTAAATGAATATTCGTATTACAGGTATAAAGCTGTAACATTCTTTAGTATAAAAATGGTTACGAAATAAGTTTATTTTATAAATCGTGTCAATTTCAAATGTTAAAAAGAAAGAATACAAATTTTGTATGGGTCCAGTACGTAAAATTTTAGCACTCTTAGAACTTGAAAACATAATTTATTTTTAAAACAATATTTAAAATGCTTAAGTTGAACCAGTTACAACTAAAATATTTTCTCCTATAATTATAGAAGTTCCTGTTGAACATTTTTTGAAGGTTAAAATCTTTTAAAAATGCATGGAATTTACGCAATCGTACTCAGTAGAACCTGCAATAGATGTCTGATTATTTCAGCTATAATTATACCTCAAGTTTAGCATAAAGACGCTTTTTGATTATATGATATCTTGATTTAATAGAACTAGTTTCATTTGCGTTGTAAGTTACATAAAAGTTATGTATTAAATGATTAATTGCGGTTCACCTTAGTTCGAATAGGATTAGACAAATATGCGATTGAATGCAAATCTGCGCGATATGATGTAAAGGTCATTGTATAAGGAAAAATATATGTATTTTCATGAAAAAAAACAATGAAAATTAGTCTTCATTTAGATACTATTACAAAAAAACTACAAAAACTTGACGAACCATGAAATACGAAAAATACGAAAACAAACTTTGTGGTAATTTAATATATAAAAAAATAAATCAAATAAAATGAAATATATTTTAATTAAATAGTATATATTTTTTTTACCTCTCTGAGCTCTCCATTTTGGTTTTGAACTTTTTTTTATTTGAATTGTCTGTTGTTTTATGTTTCCGAGTTCATCCAGAATCACCTTAAGTTCTGCAACAAAAAATATTTATAATATTTTTATGTATTTATACAAATACAAGGGTAGTTTTATAAGTAGTTTCCGATGTTTTTAGACGCCCAACAATTTCACGTATCTACAAGTTAGTAATAAATAGTTAATTGCAATTAAAAACAAATTAAAGAAAAATATTACCAAAAACTTAAAATTTACAATGAAAGATCAATAGGAAAAATTATTAATGTTATCCGACTCTGAAAGCACAAGAAAGCTTCGGAAATTTATTTTAAGAATTTTGATTGAAAAGTCTGCTATTTTTCAATGAATTTTGTTTTCTTGTGTAAGCAGTTTTTTGTGTCTGTGCACGCGCGCGTGTGTGTGTGTGTCGGTGTGTTCAAAGCTTATGCTTTTTTGTTCTTAAAAAAACCATTTAATTGAAATTGGTGGGATTTCTTCTGTTTTAGGGATAGAAATAAATTGTTTTAAAAATTTGTTTTTTAATTATTGCTTGTATAATAGGCCTAATATTTTTTAATTTAATAAAATGACTGGTAAGGAAAAGCTCAATTTTTCCCAGCTATTAAGGAAGTTCATGCGCGACTCCCTAGTCAAAGCAGTGTTAAATTA
>UXGD01006086.1:0-13189 GCA_900474315.1 Torymus auratus
TAGTACATTATGTAACAAGGGAGAAAAGTCGCTCTTGATTCCCGCGGGTGGGTTCACTGCCCGAGCGAGCAAAGCGAAGCGAGATTTTTTTTTTTTTTTGGAACCACTTTTTTGTAGAAACTCCAGAGAATTGCTCATATATGAATATTTATTGTTATATTATTCATTACTAGTGACTTACTCTATATTATCAATTGTACAGTATACTGACATCCCTATTGCATTTATTTGGTATTCAATACCTATTTATTAAATTATTGTCGCACTGAATGGTAGATTAAGGAGGTATATTTCTTTCCTACCATAATTACGTAATTTTAGTACGATAACTGTATTATTTTTCACTTCTATGCTGTATTGCTTAATTATAAAATTTTCTGTGTACCATCATGACGGGGAAAGTTGACGACTCAGTTGTTCTACGTAGAACTGCAAAACCAATTCATGAAAGCAGACACTTTCGAATGAATAATTTACAAGCTGACGACTATGAGTCGTCTATTTTGAGCACACTCTATTTCAATGTTTATTAAATAGATACAAAACTGTATAGGTATTTGGTCTTCTTAAAATGTCACCGACAGCGCCGAGTCTTATTTCAATTTCAATAATATAATGTATGAAAGAAAGAGAGAGAGAGAAAGAGAGAGCGAGCGTTGTACACACACGACCTGCAAACGTACCGGTGCATGCATGTAAAAGCGAGCGAAAAGCGGAGCGGGTGGAGAGGAAGAGGGCAAAGTTTGCATAGTTAATCGCGCTCTCATATGTGACTGTATACACGTACGTTTCGGTGCGTGCGTATATGCGCACCCGTGAGTATGTTTGTATGTGTATGTGTGTTTAAGGCAGGTAACTTATGCGCGCTGGAATTTATGGTTTCGCGTGCCGCGGCGCACTGGGCGAGCGCGCGCCCTCCGACAAACGGCCCCTGCTTAGTGTGTCTCGCATTGTTTCGTGAGGCAAGAGCAGGGGGAGAGGAGGAGGTAAGGAGAAGGATGGAAGGAGATGCATCGCGTGCCGGGCGAATTATTTTCTAGATTTTGCATCATTTCGCTCTCGTGCTTCGGAACTCGTACATAAACAATATCGGGACCCGCGTTATGTACCGAGAGATCCGCGATGGGCTGCATGCGCGTCTGAATATGAGATTCCGGAGCGAAAATATTTTTGTATCGGATTCTCAAGCTCGTGTTATATATAGGCAGGCGTGTATAAATTTTCCATTTCGTAGAATTATTTATTTCTGTATAGGGAGAGGATTTCAGAAATACTTTGCGATTATTGAATCAAGGAAAATTCAATAGTATAGCTTTCACAATTTCGTTGTATAGTAGAATATTGGGTTACATATATATTTTACTTAATTGATTCAAAGTTTAATCACAATCCAATGTCTACAATTGAATAGAAGAATTTATTAGATTATATATAAATGATGGTCCTTGAAATACACATTTTGTAAAAAAACTCTATTTCAGTTTGTAGAAAGTTCTATTTATAAAAAATACGAACCAAAACTTTGATTGAAATTTTAAATCTTATACTATACGTTAAGTATCAAAAAGCTTTCTTAATCATTTTCTTCTATACAGACAACAATCATGGCCTAAAATATAATAATAACAGCGAAGAAACGTATTACAGCGGACACATTAATCCAGCGCGATAAGAACACTAATCTTTCCCTTTTCCCGAAAATTTCGCCGCGGGATTAGCCCGTCATGTTTTCCTGGAGGAATTAGCCTAATGCACGAAACACGGGGCGGCCGATCCATCACACCGCCGGCGTCAATCGACCCCCGTGTCATAACCCCCCTGGGAGCTTGTCGCGTTCCCATATCATTTACGCGGGGCGAAATTTATGAAGGTAGCCAACGCGGTGCGACTTTTTGGAATTTACCTTGGCCCTGTGAAAGTCTCGGGCGTTTTCGTATATATACGTGCGAGCGCTACATCGCGGGACGAAATGTAGCGACGTCACTGTCAGCGCCGATTTAATGTGGTTTATAAATAAACAAGAGGTTAACGGGGCTCGCTCGAAAGGATTGATCGTTGTAATTTAAATTTTGGCCTTACTTTTTGTAATTTAAAATTTGGTCTTGCATTTTCAAATTGAATTTAACAATACCAATAATGTCTTTTTTTAATTTAACTTTTTATAATAAAACGGATTCAGGTATATCTTTGTGTGAAAATCAAATATTTTCTTTTAATAATACTTAAGCGTACCTAACTGCCTTGGAACAGCGTTGTTCATATATAAGAATAAAAGATTATACTTTTGCTGAAGTTGCTGAATGGTATTAATTCTATAAAATAGTTATAAATTCACTCGGAATTTATGGGGCACTTTGTACATGTTGCAAGCTATATGAGTAGCAAATTTCAAAGAGTTATATGATTGAATTAAATGTTTTACAATGCTGGACTATAGTGGTGGATTCCAATGAATGTGTGAGGCTACATAATAATTTATTTATTTAATATTACAAATATGACAAAAATATCTCTTATCTATATAATATTTTAAATAGATTAAATTTGTACTAAAATATACTATTCACGAATAACGGGGTCTATGATTTTTTTTATTAGTAATGAATTTAATAGAATAATAAATTGCATTTGAGAAAGCTGAGAGAATTGGCACCAAAATTTTACGTATTGTACGAATAATGTCTCTTCTAAATGTTGTAACAGCATGTTCAAAGTTTTCTTTACCTTTCTTGAGCAAAGTTTATATGAAAAAATCATTTTATAGCTTGGAGCCATCACTTCTTTAAAGTTTTTATCAACTTTTGCCGCCATCATTTTTCCTTGCAAGTCTGGGGGCGCAGGGCGCGCGAGTTTGAAGCAACGCTTAAAAAATATTATGGAATCCCCTCGCTCTTTCTTCATCGCGCCGCGTATAAAACTGCCGAAAAAAAAGGAAGAATTATAAACGCGCCGCGGGAGAGTGAGCGAGCGAGCTCGAAATGCTTTTCGTTACATTATCACATATTCCTCATTTTTTCATGAGGCGCGAGCTATGGAGAAAAAAACGCGAAATTTTTAATCCTCCTGGTGTTTTCTCGCTAGGCGCGCATACGCGGTAAAGTTTCCGTGCCGAGGTATGGAGGAGAGAGAGAGAGGGACTGTGCGAAGCTTTTCCGGACGCAAAAAAGGGCATACAGAGAGGCGCAGCAGCGGCTTTCCCGTGTGTGCGCAAGCCGCACGGACGATTTTTACGGCGCGACGTATAAGCAGGGCCCATCTGTTAGTAATTTGTAAGGCGAGTCGGGCAATTAAAAGTTTGATGCGAGCATTAAACTCGTCGGGTTATAAAACAAGGGGAAGCTGCGTATAGCGACGAGAAAGAGAGTGGTGAGAGGGAGGGAGGGGAGTATGAGGGCACAAAAACGCTCAGCAGAAAAAGGGAGAAATAACAAAAGACGAGAGAGAAATAGAGGAAAATGCGTGTGGGGGATTCTAAAGTGAAAAAATGAAAGACACCAGGGGAAAAATCTAGGACGTAAATGGAAGATGAAAAGACGTTTAAGACTGTGCGTATACAAAGGTGAGCTTTATGTTGTCGAAATAATGGATTATGCCTTTTCAAAATACATAATGCAGAGTTTATTCAAAATATTTTTATTAATAAAAATAAAATTGAAAATTATTCTAGAATGAACTCTTGAAAAAAATGATATATTCCAACTAAAAAGAAAATTATTTCTCATACCGTTCTATGTACACCATTATGTACATTTTCAACACTTTTGTATAAGGTCTTTTTAGCCTGTCTAAATGTGAAAAAAATAAATAAATAAATACCAATATTTACATGATTCCTCATGATAATTATAAATAAAAAGATCGAATTATCTAGAAGAATTAGAAACGAACATTTCATAATAACAATATTCTTAGATATATGCAAAATCGCAAATTTAAAACGCAGCTATATCATCCGCCCTATATCCTTAAGTCAAAAGAAGCGCGCAGTATCTAGACTGTGCCAAGGGAAGATCGACGCTGGGACAACGAGCGTTTCGCGTAAATCGAGGCACGCGCGTATAATAACGGTGTGCGCGCACGTGTGCCCGCGGAGTTTAGTCCGCGTAGCTCCACCGCGGGGGCTCAGTGTGTGCAGCCGAGCCATAAAATACGGGCCCGGGCTATCTTTATAAAATATTTTTATTGCCCCGCGAGCAAGAGGATAGAGGGCAAGAGACTCGTCGCGAGCTGAATAATTGATTTAAAAGGAGATCGCGAGCGCGTTCCCTTACGCCTCGGCGATTCGGACTCGGTACAGTGTACGTAGCGACTCGATTTGCGACGGGACGCCAAGGCGTGTGCGGACTGCGAGCGGCGTGTTAGCGAGTCAGTTTATATATACCGCGCGACTCGGTCTCTGCTCTGCGTTACTCTATGAAGGTTCGTGTATTATAAGGAGTATTACGCTTTTGCGATACAGTATAATCTTTGAAGTACGGGTTTTTCTTTTTTAGCTTTTGTATAGATATAACCATATAGAAAAAGAAATCACTGAAACTTTAAATATGGTTGACGTCTCTATAGTTCAAATTTAATTAATGTATTTATTAGTCTGAATCGACTATCTCTATTTTTTCTGAATATTGCGGCGTTTCTAATTTTATTTGAATCACTTATAGAAGAAGTAGATGGAGTTGAGTGTATTTGGGAAATGACCATCTCTCTTGATTTTGAATGATTATATTCTATAATATACAAAAGTTTATTTACTTATTTTGCTTTATTAAGTTGAGAAAAAATTGCATTATATGTAAAATGGAATATTTACCTTTATCTCTTTTTTCATCTCGTTGTATTCGTGGCACTAAATTAATTCAGTGAAACTTATTTTCAATTGTAATTTTTTGCTGCCCCTTTAACATGGGCCATATAAGGCATCAACGTCTTGAAAAATAAGTATACCTTCATCATCATCGCTGCTCTTTGTTTCTTCAACGTTCTCAAGAATTTTATGAATAAACTTATCTTTTGATCTATATTTCTTGATATTTTTAAGAATTTAAATACAAAGATTTTGAATAATGGCTGTTATACTCAAATGGTACAGCTAGTCAGCTAGATTTCTCGACATGTACTTAATTTAAATTACTTCATTCCAACAATTGTAATTTATTGATGTTTAAAAACTTAAAAGCTTAATCTAATTGAAATTTTATTCACCTGAACCTAAATAAATATGATACTTTTAATAGTTAGTTACGTAAAAATTAAAACAAAACCAATTTATTATTTTATCCAATAGCAATCACCTAATTGTATAGAAAATGCAGTATTTGTAAGATTCGTACAGAGCTTAGACACTTCTATAGCTAACTAATATCAATTTTATGACATGAGTTCACTAGGTATACGGAAAAATTGGTTGGTTCTAGTAACCAAAAAATTGGGTACTGTAACCATCTGAATTGATCATAAAACACACAACTGACAGGATAGTTAACATATAAATAACATAATAGTTATAGCGACGTAAAAATAATTAACGGAATCAATATTTATTCATTAACCTAACTTTCTTCTTGGTTGTGTATTTAGTAACCAACCGATTGCTTAGAATATTTTGTTTAGTATAAGGTTGATTAGTAATTTTCCGCAAGTTCAGCATACATGATGAGATTCAAGAAACATGGTGTGTAATAAAAAAACAAGAATTGTGGTATTCAGCAGCAGTATCCCAAAATTTAAAGTCGTTTAAACTACAGATTGAGTGTTAATCTTACTATCAATTGGAAAACTTATAATTCAGATGCCATGATTTTTGTGAAGGTAAAATATCAAACAAAATTTTGAATGTAAAATAAGTATACCATCTTCTACAGGAAAAATATATATAATTATAAAAACCTTTCATGTTCAAAAATATAATTTTGTCAGATTTAACAGATGTCTAGTCCTCTTCATAAGAATAATGAGTGTAAAAAGGTTTAAAAGGTATGTTAAAACGTTCACTGAAATGATCACCGTATGCCATTAAAAACGAAAAACGATCGGTGATAGTTACTGGGTTCACCTAATATTAATGTATTCTCTATCCTTAATAAATATAAAGCAGAAGAATATACCATTAAAATAAACTTTTCAAAGGTAGTACAAGTATATTCAAATAAAATCCAAGTTATTAAATATAGTTCGCACATTTAAAATGATTTTAATAAAGTTATTTTAATTAATAATGTTTCATCGTGACGTCCACTTCTTTTTCATCTTTATTATTATTATTATTATTTATTCAATCATCATTTTTATAAATGATTGGAGAGCAACAATATCTCTGCCGGGTAAGCATCTAATAACGACAAGTTTACTCGCAAACAAAATAAATTTAAATACGAAACGCACACTCACTGCTACAAGCAAAAGAAATATATGTGGAATAAAAAAGAAAAATTAGTCTGGATTGATTGTATTTTCATCGTCGTGGTATTTCGACGACAGATTTTGTTATTCTTGTCGTGGAATGAATTATGAAAGAATCTTTGTTAACGTATATAGGTACTTTCGGTTTAAATTAATGCCTCGATCTCTATGCCCCTCATTATTTGTCGTATTAACGGAACTGAACCAAATTTTAATATTAGTTTCTGTTACTAATTGTAAGTGATCTGTAACTTGAACATTCATTGATCATATTTTTTCATCAAAGAGATCATCAAAGAAAAATATTGAGAGAAATAATGCTCTGAAGTAAAAGCAGTAAAAAGTAAAATTACGCATACTCCTTCTACACTCCACCTTAAACAGTATAAATAAACTGTATAATGTGACTCAATTTCTTTATTACCATAAACAAACCATTTAAATATTAGTTACTTCGATCGAAATTTCAGACAAACTTTGATTGCGCAATAGAGACTCACTTTGGAGTTCGGAAGTAACCGTAGTACAAGTTTATCGAATTAAATTTAAATATATTTACGAAAGCAAACATCAATACAATATTAACGAGCCGAAAAAATAAAGAATAATAGTTCGTAACAAGCCATTCAATTTATAATTGCTTTCTTCAAGTTTTCCAATCACACCGCCGGCAAAACATTGCCGACTCCGATGAAAAATTTCTTAATCTTTCCCAGCCAGCGAACCGCTAATCCTTATCTGATGTACCAGTTAATTTTTGTTGCTTCCTCCCTCTATCTCCTTTGGCCTTCCTCCCCCAATCTCTCCCTCTCTTTCTCCATCCTCTCCGTCTTACCTCGTCTGCGTCTCTCTAACTTCCGATCCAGGAAATGGTCTTTTCCCGATCAGGGAGAAAGCCGCCCCGAGGTTTCGCGGAAATCCAATGAAACGGAGTTAATTACTCGTTTCGCTTGGCGCCCGCGCGCTACCGCTACAGCGGCGGCGGCGGAACCTCAGTCGATTATGACGAGACCTCGGCTAATCCGATTTGAGGTGCGATTCATCGCTTCGATGGGAAAACACATTTTGACGATATAGCCTAGAAGCGAGCGACGAGCTGACGGGAGATAGAAGGTGGAGGAGGAGGAGGATGAGGGGGAGGAGGACGAGGTAAATCCGTGGGACGTACGCCACGGGAAAACGAAGATGGTCTTGGGAGGATTTTCGCGCACGGCGCGCTCGTGGAAAATGTCTTAAACTCGTTTTACGCCGGGGGATCAGCCGGGGTTAAATTAAATTTTTATTGCAAATAACATTCGCCCGGGTTAAGTCTTTGGATTTATTTCGATTTGTCAGGGATGTATTAAAACGAGGTGTTATGCGCGCAGTGCTAAATCGTTGTTTATGATTTTTTCATTGCACCTCGCGGCTTATTTGAATAACCTCGTTACCTTATCTCATACTCTATTCGCCGAAAAGGTGTATAATAACACCATAAAGAAAGAACGGTAAATGCAATCAAAAACTGATAATTAACTCGTGTTACTGTGCTTGTTGTTATCTTAATATTTTTTATTTGTATTTTATTTTTTTCTCTTCGGAAAATATTCGTATAAAACGTGGATGCTAACAATCCCGTGGCAACGGATCTATAAATATTCTCATACAATGTAACTACACATCATCGCATATCTCTTCGACGCGATAAAATTTCCCTGTAATAACGAGGATACATTGATTCCCTCCTTTGGTATTACTATACTACGCTACCGCGCGCGGTCATAAAAAAAGTCTGCTTGTTTGATTTCGGATTTCACACCGGCATAGACGACCGTCGGCGACCGTCATCGCATCACGCCTATACGGGGATTTGTGGAGCCCCTATCCTCTTTTCGACATATTGGCATTGAAATAAGCGCCATTCCGTATATCAATGCACGCTCCTCTCTCTTTCTCTCTCTCTCTCTCTTTCTCTTCCTCGCTGGCTCCATCTCTCTTGGGCCGTTGACTTTACCCTCATTCTCTCAGAAGGCATTCCGTGTCTCCGAATCGTAAACAAGTCAACTTTTATTAGAATTAAGGATCGTCGTTCTCCTCTGGGAGAGAAGAGAGAGAGAGAGAGAAGCAGAGAGCAAGTTTTTCGGGGTTTGACTCACGACGGCGCATAAATCGTGTTGTTAGCGAACGCTCTTAATGATACATTTGAATAGAAAGTTATTGTGCTATGAGTGCAATTGTTTCGTTCGTTCACGCACAACCCGTATATATTTCGTGTGATATAAAGCAATAACCGGGACTATGACAATCGCCTTTTCTTAATTGAAACTCACGTACATATATTATAATTATCTATGATTTTCCGTATGATGCATATAACAAAAATATAAAAGCGATAAAGTTTTTATTTTTTATTATATTAAATCATCGCATATTTATAGAAGGTAATTGCTTATATTGCAAAATTTAAAATAAATTATTTTACCAGGATATTAAGCGCCGTAACATTATTTATAATTATAATTTGCAAAGAACAGTTCCATATCGATACATTAATTAATTAATTTCTCAAATGATTGAATAAATATAACTTATTATTACAATAATTATTCAAAATATTAACTTTTTAACGACAGAAATATGCAATAATTGTATCTTATCGTAAAATTCTTTAGCCAAATATAATATTAACAATATTTACTGATTTTAAAGGGATAATTATCAATATATCTCTGTGCATTGAAATAATTTTATTCGAAGATAAAAAGCAAAAGAATTTATGTAATTACATAAAAATTACAATAAAAAATAATAAAATAAAATAAAAAAAAAGAGCAACGTGATTAGTTTCTGGACACTTATAATACATCTATAACGAAGACTTTGCTGTGCACAATTAATTTGTTTCTCCAACATATGATGTAGTTATATACCTGCGATAAATACACTGTAACAATAAAATTAAGAAGATGTTTTGATGAGAATTTAGAAATATCGCTTTACTAAAAAATTAAAAAATATTCATACCTATGCATGAATATATTGTAATGTCAAGACGATGATAACTTTATCTAACGAAAAAAAGAAAAGATGGAAAGATTGATGAAAATGTTATACAGTTGATTTTTTAAAAACACTTGAACCTTTAACGCTGGAATTTATGTCTTGTTTAATTAAGGTCTGATAAATGACTTTACTAATATATAAGATAGAAAGTCTTTAACTCACGAATGCATCGCATAAGGGTACATAGCCGCACTGCGGAAATAACCCTATAAGTAAAAAAATACATCGGATAACTAAAATAAACGTATAACCCTCTCAAGACCAAAATTTAAACATTTAAAAACCTTACATAAACTAAAAACTGTCATTTTTTAATAACCATAGAAGGCTCAGCTTATCAATAAGGTACATTTTTCTAATGACCATCACGACAGCGTATTACCATCGCGCATGAAGAAAGGTCGTTAAAGCAGCACTGTCAATACACACCGGCTGCGGGCACGGCGGCAGCGTCGTGCATCACGCCGCGCGCACCAAGTCAGATCCGCTAAGCGAGAAAAATAAATAGAGGGTGCAATAACACGGGAATAGACAGCAGGCGGGACACAAAGAAAGACGAAGGCAGAGACAGAGAGAGAGAAAGAACGATAGAGTGCACACGAGAGACATCACACTACTACTATATAGCACTACTTCGTCCTTCTCGCGAGCGGGCAAAGTGTCGGGGGCGACGCGAAAGAGCATGGTTTAGTTTCTCGTCGTCGTCGTCGTCCTCCTCCTCGTCGTTGGGCAAAGTACAAATTAGATTATGCGCTGGCGGCGGCGTCGCCGCGGGGGTGCCGACTCTCTCTCCTCGCGCGCGAGGAAAAGTTAGCTCTCTCTCTCTCTCTCGCGTGATGCTGTTCCTTGCGGCGACCCATCATCGCGCCTTCTCTCTCCTCTCTGCGCACGGGATCCTTCGCGAGCCTCCCGGGACCATCTTTTTTCTCTCTCTAGACCCGCGTGGGTATGTATATGTATATACACGCCGCCCACTGATTCCGCCGAGGGAAATATTTCAATATTTACTTAAAAGCATAGCGCCGCGCCGGGGCGAAAACAAAAATTTATGCATTTTGCGCCGAGACCGAAGGCACATGTGTGTATGTGCACGGCTGCTATATATAAGGTTTTTCTTTTTTCTTTTCGGTCTTACACTGGCTTTAGAAGGAAGGAATGGGCTATGTGCGCGGCAGTGTGTATATATAGAGGTGGCCGCGAGTGCTGTGTATATGGGCTCTCCCGTCGCCATTGCCTTATGACTCGGAGATGTATTGCCACCGCCTCCGGAATATTGTTTTTCCCCTTTGCGCGGGATTAACATGCGATCTTAGTCTGTTATGAAAGGGAAATATATACTTTCAATATAAAATGATGAATAATATAAATACTTTAGATTAGAAAAATAAACATTTCATCAATTATTATCGAACCAAGTCACAATTAGAAACCAACTTTTCATAATCCTCATACAAACTGTGCAGTTGATTATCTTCAGAATTACTATACTAAAATGTTACAAAGTGAAGAAACGAATACGATAAAAAGAAAAATCGAGGTAGCATCGCAGCGATCGTGGAATAAAAATGCGACAGGCTTCCACGGCAATCGATAAAAAGTGCTCGGGACATTCGTCAGGTGGAACCTTAGAACTGGAGAACTTGACCTCAGGGTCCTCCTCCTTTTTCCATCCACTTCATCTCCCTCCTCTCGCCTCTTACCCTGGCAATATTCCTCGCTTTTTTCGTCGCTCCCTCGCACGCATACGCACACACATATCTATCCCCCTCAGTCACTCGCGTCACCCCCGCGGGCTTCGGGGCTATATGCATTTCGCGAGGAGTAGGCGACTCTTTGAGGGATCGTCGCGGCCTACTTGAGAGACAATGGGACGTCATTCGTCATCGCGTCCTTCGCGCTCGCAGAATTTGTATCTCCCCGTGTTGCTGTCTGACTTGTTTTTTCTCTCTCTCGTGTACTTACGTTATGTATACTTGACGCTCGCATCGTAATTAAATTTTCACGGGGATGAGCGCGCTGTATTTGCATTCGAAAGCGAGCACGCGGGTCGATAAGTTTGCGGGTTTCTTTTCGAGAGGGGTGAAGGTTGATGAATGGTTCGGAGGGTTTTCAATTTCGACGATGATGGGAGAGAGAGCAAGAGAGCATTGTTGCGAAGAACGAGATGAGGATGATTAAGAGCGGGAGCGGTCCTTTGCTTTTGAAAATTCTAGTCGCGTGTTGAGGAGCGTTGAGACAATTTATTTCGAGTTTCAAGCGGGGTTTGTGGGGTATCGCGTTTCAACAAATCTTTTTTGTTTCTTAATTTGACAGAGCATTCACCATTTTTCACATGCTATTTAACATTCAAACGTGTTTTGGAAATGTGATATCGGAAGAGATCGCATGTCTTAGTTAAAAAAAGGTTCGGATAGGTATAGATGAAAGTTGCAAAGCAACAATTTACTCATTATGTGATTTGAGAATTGGTAGAAACGATTGGTACTTTCGATATATTTGGTGATTTTAATCTATAACAAAATAATGTATGCGAAAAAATATTGCAAAAACTTTTTGCGTGAGAAAGTTATCCTAATATTATTCCTAATTTTCTATATAGTAAAATGAATCTCTTATGAGCGGGTTTAACAATAAATTAGTAAAGTGTTCCTCGTGTATAAGTAAGCTGTAGATTTAATTTTAGATTGTCTGAGCATAAATCGCATTAGTAAATAAATCTACATCTAAATACTCCGAGACGATATTGGAGGAATGACGTCTAAATAGATTAAGAGACTTGCGGCTAGTTTTTCTTTATATTCTAATTGTCAGAAGGAAGAAGAAGACGTAGATCCGGAAGCCCCTTAAGCGTGACATTTAGACTAATACCATTTCTATAATACGTGTAATTTGATATTACTATTCTCTTCGCGAGACAAGATCATTTCGATTATTTAATATCATATCTAGAACAGAAACTAAATCAAACAGACGAGCAATATGATTGAATATTAAAAAAACAGTGTTATTCAACTAGCGCAAAACCCATCTCACTAAATCAATATTCAACGAAATTCTCTATTCGGTTTCCCGTTATTTTCCCGGAAAGTGAATTTTCCCTACGATTCTTACTGTATACGAATCGCTGCACATGGCGGCCAAGCTCTCTCGACTGCCACATATCGAACCGGCGAGTTCAATATGTATTTTTACATGGCCGACCGACTTTTGGCGTTCTATAGGTCATACACGCGGCGATAACTCTATTCGATATTCCCTCGGCCCGGATTATTGACGCGAGCGGGCGAGAGGAAGTGAGGGAGAGAGGTATATGACGGCTGGAGGGCGGACCGTGAAATATCGCGCGGACGTGATCGGCCCTGGGGTCATTAACGATCGGCTCGCCGGACACGGAGCTATTAACCCCTGTGCGGACGTGAACGAGCAATGGCCTAAGCCCAACGCGCAGAAGAAGCTCTGTGCGCGTTCGATTTTTGAATAATGAAACGTCGACGATGATGGCGTTGGGATTACAGGCGGTAGAGTTTTTGTGATTTGTTGCATGTCGATTGCAAGTATAAGTTAATGCCGAAAGTGAACCAGATCAAAGGAAACATTCATGAAAGGTGGGTCGGTAAGGGCGATTATTCCATTTCTGAAGTACTGATAGCATTAAGTCATTAAGGGGGCCAGCCTGAGTTGAAGCCTGAAAAAATAGATTTTAGTATAATTAGTCAGATAATTATTTTTTCAAATCTATATAAAAAAACAA
>UXGD01006087.1:0-13188 GCA_900474315.1 Torymus auratus
TTAAAATACCGTGCTAAGCACATAAACGAGACAGGGTGGAAAAGGTTCACTTTCAACCTAGAAAACCAGTCCTGGAATATCCCGGACCATATTGGTCTGCAAGGCATGGTTATGCCGTCTGGAGATAAACAACAATTTCCAAAAAAGTCCACTTTTTGGCATCAGTTACCTTTTTTAGACAGTTTTTTCATCCAATTGTACTCCAATTTGGTTTACCGAACTGGTTTTCTAGGTTGAAGATGAAGATTCGCCACCAGGTCCCGTTTATGTGCTTAGCACGGTATTTTAATAGCAGCAATAAATTACTTGAAAAAATCGTCTTCTTTATAGTCAAAAGTTCTAGAGATATGCCCATATATGTTATTTTTCATTAAAAATAGTTTAACACGTATTTTTTCATCTTTTGATTGTACCAACATACCCGCTAGAACTTTTTAAAATTGCTTCGAAATTTTGACTTCAAAATAATACATTGTGCAACAAGGGGAGAAAATGAGGTTTTTTAGCGAGGGTGAGGTGTTCAGCACGAGTCGGAGTCGAGTGCTGAATAAACCTCACCCGAGTCTGAAATAGCTTTTCTTCCCGTGTTACACAACGTATTTTTTTAACGAAGGCATTTTTTTACGTGTGTGAGTCAGAGAGAGGATTGGGCATTTCGAATCGTACACAACGCAGTTGAAAAATTAATTATATCCTCTGAAGAAAGACAGAAATTTTCATTTTTCACCAAAAACAAGTGAGAAATAGCCATTTCTCACCTAAAACAGGTGAGAAACAGCTATTTCTCACTAGTTTTTGATTTCTCACCTGTTTTAGGGTAGAAATGAATATTTCTTAACACTTTTACAAAATACACTTACAGCCCATTTTATGAAACTGGTGAGAAAAAGCTATTTTTACCCTAAAAATAGGTGAGAAATTAATAACTGGTGAGAAATAGCCATCATTTCTACCCTCAAAACAGGTGAAAAATCACCCAATTCTACGGACCTCTGAACAAGTAAGAAATGGAGCCCTTTATCACTGATTTGTTAACAGGTGAAAAATGGCTCCGCTCGTCTCTGTCTCGGGCGCCTTCGACGCCCTCGCTAGGAATAGCTTATTTTCTCCCCTTGTTGCACAATGTACTATTTATCAGGGTCTTTTTTAGACCATAAGTACAAGATATGTGAACAAAATTTTAAAATGCACGAGATATATACAGTTTTTACTAAAAGATTACTTTTGTGACTGAAATTTTGCATGGTGATATAGAGGTAAATAAATTACAACATATTTGTATACCTTACAATTGTAGTTAATGATAATCATGAGTTTTTAAGCTGCTGAGAAAACAATACATTTTATTATTCAATTTTAAATCCTCTTTCATTCCTGCAAAAATATTTTGAAAAAGTTAATTAAACATAATATATATATCATCTGTGTAGATTTGAATTTTAGCGCCCAAAATTCTTCCCCTCCATCAACATCATATATATATATCCATTGCACTATCGATAAGGAGGTTTCCTTCTATTCCCAGATGAGTGAAATAGTAAACATACCTATCAACTTGTTTTGTATCCTGCATTCCTGCAAACTGCAAAGTGCAGACTGCAGTATCAGTCAGTTCAGAGTTGTTTATATCCCAATAATATTGGGTTCCCTTTTAAAAAATGATGCTTCACAAAATCACTACACCTAATTTGTGCAGATTGTGTGGCAAAGAAAAACCACAAGGCACTGATCTATTTAAAGATAAAGTAAAAGGTTCAGTACTTATATCTATAATCAATAAGTACTTTGCAAAAGAAGTGAGTATAACAATATATTTTTAAGAATTCCAAAATTTAAGAATTAGATAATTATTAAAAGATGATGTTTTAGCTAAACGCATATCAATCTTTTCAGATTATAAATATTTCTATTTCTGATTCATTTTCCAAATATGTGTGCAATGAATGTGAACAAAAAATATGTGTATTTGATGAATTTTGTTTGATGGTTGCCAATGTTCAAAGACAACTTGCTGCTCCATCATTAGAAATCAATTTTGCAGAGGTAAAAATTATAGCAATAACTTTCTTAGATGTATATTGTATTTGATACCTTCAATATTTTTAAAAATATAAGTAATTATATAATTTAGTTTTGTTTTTCATGCTATTTTTACTGTCTAATCTTCATATTAAGAAAATATAAACACAGTAAAAATTTTCAAACTAAATATTAATTATAATATAAAATTCAGGATATGCTATGTCATCTAAAAGAAACTTGCATACCAGATAAATTAAACGAAGAACAAATGGGCATATATCAAAAGAAAAAACAAATCTGTCATATATGTGGCAAGAACTTCAGGTGTTTAGCTCATCTAAATAGGCATAAGTTAATTCACACAGGACAACGCCCTTACATGTGTGACGTAAGCATTTTTGATTAATTTTTTATATTTTTTATATACTATTGGATTCTATTTAAATAAACATTGTTTAAGCAGATTTGCAATATGTCTTTTAATCAACAAGAAATTATGATGAAACACAAACAAAGCCATGAAGGAAAAAAATTGTTTCAATGTGCTCATTGCCACCAATCATTTCGGTATAAAGTTTCTTTGAAATCACATATGATAAACTTTCATTCAATAAATGATGATAGTCTTATTGGAAGTCAAGTTATGAGCATACAGAATCAATCACTTCAATGTCTGGAGTGTAGGAAACAATTTGCAACAAAATATAAATTGCAAAGACACATGAGATGCCATACTGGTGAAAAACCATATCGGTGTAATTATTGTGATAGATCATTTTCACAAACCGGTAATCTTAAACTACATCAAATTAAATATCATCAAATTCCTTGTTCTATTCCTGAAATGCAAGAACCTCTTCAGCATACAGTAAATCATACAACAGAACGAGATGTAGCTAACTCCTTAAATACTTTTCAGCCAATTTTCCTTACAGAAACTGAAATTCAAAATACCATTAATGAAACCATTAATTCTACTAATCCAGAATCTTCTTATTTAAGTAAATCATATGAAAATCCACTGTACATTGATGAAGAAATTGAAACTATGTTAGATCAAGATCTTGATCAATTAGAACGTCAAAAATATGCAGCATCAACACAAGAAAAAGCTTCATTTTGTTTAAAACAACCTGAAACTCCAGAATTATTACACAGTTTGCTTTATGACGATTGATCTCAATATTTCTTCTTTTAAAAAAGTCCTCTTTTAAAAAAGTGATGGATGAAATCTGTCATTGCAATAAGACTGTTTTTATTGGTTGTTGTAAACTCATTTGATTGGTCCACCTAGTACAGGCGCCAAAATATACTGTATCCGAACTTTCAAGATTGAATTCTTGAGTTTAAATATTCAAAACTGCTGAATAATTAAAATAGTAAAAGAAAAATTTTATTATTTTATTTATCAAACTTACATTTTATCGTAGAATTTAAACTCAAACTTTTAAATTGAAACTAACTTAATCATGTTCATAACTTCAAAAACAGAAAATCAATTATACATGAATAATACGCGCAAAGTGCGTTTAATGTAGCTAGTAATAATAAAAAAATGAAACAATGTATTTTATATCACCAATTTATTGACATCTTAAATATTCATATAAAAAGCAAAAAGATTGGTTTGGTCTCACGGTCACGGAACGGTCAGTGTTCTTACTGTCATAAATAACATCTCGTTGTTTTCAATTTTTCTTTATATTTTTAATGAATAATAAACGTTTTGTAATGAATTAGGAACTCGATTATCGTGTTATATACAAGAAAAGTTTTATAATCTTTTTAAATTAAAAAAAAAAAATTATTTCTCATTAGTACCTTACACATGATCGTTCCTTTTCTACAAAAAATACATTTACATATTTAACACCTTACTGAAATATTCCGAGATGTAAGACATTAAAAGGTATAGAATATGGCAATATTTTAAATATTTTTCTCATATAATAGTTTGCAGACTATTACTATATGTAGACACATACTTTTGTATTTGTAACAGAATCAAATTTCGCTGAATATTTATATAAAAACGAAAAATCTTTTTAGCACGATAAATTAAATGGCACAAAAATATATAGCGATAAGATTGATCAATTCTCAACAATGACATAGTGCAGTAAATAATAAAAAAAGAAACTTTGGAATATTAACACATTGCAACTTTATGCAATGATCTACACTTCTAATCGCTATCACAAAAGTATATTGCAATATAATCAAAAAATACTCAGATCGCAATTTAAATTCAGTCTGATAGTAAAAATAGCGCAGGATATAATATACGACTTAAATAATACAGTTATAAAATCTTAGAAGCTATTAGCACGCATTCGCTATTTTCGAATACGTTTCGTTATTACAGTTTGAATAACATTTAAGTTATTTTATTTCCTTATTTATACAATGGTTCCACCATAAACTTTAAATAATGTTTTTCATTGACAGAATGGAACCAAAGACAGAAAAAATGGATAAGGCACAGCCCCGTAATGAATTCCGCATTCAATCATCTCTTTTGCGTTTAATTATGTGCATTAATTAATTCGGGACTGATTGACAGTGATAAAATATCAAGATTTCATATATGCCAAATGTTTTATGCTACAAATTCTAATCTACAAAGAGTAAAATATATTACTTCCATGAAGATTTTTATTATTCAAATACTTCCTGCCTATCTGACTTGAATTATATTTCTTATATGCAAAATTGATAAACTTCTATTAATATTACTCATTTTGTTGGTGATGGAAGGTAACTAGCTCCCGCCTCATTAAGTGTACACTGGAGTCTTACTTTAATCGATACTTTGATTTTTACAGTTTGCGCGAATAATGAATGTTATTTCAACATTTCAATAACTATTTCATAATTCATTTTGTATTTTTGAATGAAACAAAAAACTGTATGACGTTACAGTTTTCGTTATGACGAAACAATATATCAATGCCGCGTTGATTGCAATATAATTTACTTAAGCGAATCACGCATAAAATGAGAATCGAAATAATTACCCTAATACAATATATTCAACAAACCAGTATTAGTGGCATAAACCATACCTTGACCAGGCTGCGGTGCCCATCTAATACAATTTAAACTCACGTAACTAGGCGTCTCACGATTTTGTAATAGTTCTCGCAATAGCACCATACTTTCTCTATTTTGTTTGGCATTATTTGAATCGTTATTACTGCTGTTGTCATTATTGTTGCTATTGTTGTTGCCGTTGTCGTTGCCGTTGTTGTTACTGCTGTGGTTATTGTTGTTGCTCCTTTCTGCGTTAGTACTGCTACTTCGATTTCTCCAACCTTGATTACTACCATTCTGCTGCTGTTGCGGATTAGTTTCATTTTGTTGTTCATCGGTTGTCGAAAGCTGACGTAAGTCATTAAGATAACGATTAAGATAACAAAGGAACGCATCGGCAGAAGTATCGCGTCGGCCAATATCCGGACGGGCTTGATTATTTACGCCGCAGCTATCAGGGTCACTTGCTGGCAGCACTGGTTTTTCCTCTGGTTGAATGAGTTTGTAAATTAAAGCCATGGGGATCGGTCGGGTGGGTACATGGATACGACGCGAAGCCAATCCCACCAGAAGATGTTGCTTTGTAGGAGACATTGAAACCGAAACAACTGATTGATCCGTTTGCGTCGAATATACTTTTTCACCCAGAGTTAACCATTCCAAACTATACACACCTAGAAATATTTTTTAAATTAATAACTCACTAGACGCATTATTAATTAATAAAATTGTTAATTTCTGTTTATTGGGTATTATTCAAAATTATATAATTTATAATGTACAAATAATAATAATTTATAATGTTTACCTATTGTTGTCATTGGATTTGACCGACTGGATGGTAATAACGTAGCTAATAATGTACCGTCGGATGAAATGTCAATACTAGCGTCATTATGAATTTTACAATCACTTACTATCACATTTTTTTTCGCTAAAATAAAACAAACAGTAATTTAATACAAATTTAATTACCTCATAATAAATAGAAAATGTATTGAATATTTACAGTCATCTATTTCAGGAATACTAGAGAAATCCCATGCTTGTATTCGATAAGTCTGGATTTCCAGTCCATTCAAGGTCATACTAATATGGTGATCTGCTTGAAATACAAATAGAAATTTTTTTATCATAATAAACTAAAATATTAGGAATATATAAATATCAAATTCAACTTAGTGGAGAAAACAATAGTTTAATGAAAAGTAAAAAATTGTATTGAATTTAGGAAGATGCAAAATTGCTCAAATACCTATGCACATTCGGAAAGATTATAACGAAACTAGATACGAGTGCCGCGCTTCCCTGCGTTCTACGATTCGCGCGCTGCACCCCCGCTACTATTTAAGAGAACCTAATATTTTCATCATCATGAAAAATGTTACACCTCTAATACTAATATATTATTATATAACAAGGCTTGTATTTTAATTAACTCTACAACTTAGTTTATACAACGCATTTGTGAAAAGTTATTAATGCTTCTTACGTAATGGCCGAAATTGACTATTTTGATTACATTTAAGTTTTTTAATGATTCGACATAAAAATGTCTAGTACGAAAAAGTTTTGTTTTGATAAAATCTACAACTAAACTTTTATATTTAAAAATTTCAATGTAAAATTAAATTAAGTACGAACCGAAAACGACTATTTTTAGTATATTGAGGCACCGTCTTTTTAGTTATAAAGCCTGCGAGAAATCGATTGTACAAAACGTTTAGTAGAAAAACGTTTTCTTTCGATGAAATCTAATAAAGCGAAGAAAAAACTATGGATGTTCATTTTCTTAAATTTTACAATGTTAATTGTTTTGCCCATACTTATATACCTACAAAAATCTAAAATTTCAACATACTTAATTTTTTATGGTTTTTTGGAATATCTAGTTAAAAATAAATAATCAAATAACTTTTTTCAATACTCTTATTGGAACCTTGACAGATAAAAAAAAAACATAACAAGTGGGGGCTCTGTGCACTTCGCTTTCATCGTGAAAATGTAAGGTTCTCCCGAGTAGCGGTTGTACATACCTATCGAGTAGTAGTTGTGAGTAAAAAGCAAAATTCAACAATTTTATCAATTTACCTCTAATTTCAACGTCATCACTATCATTTTCTGGATCTTGGCCACCGCTTGAGCCATCGCCGGCTCTAAGTCGCCAATAGTCATTGACCTATAATAAAATGTAATTTTTTTATCAAAGGAACACAAAAATACTATAAAGATATAAGTTAAAATAGTATATTCCAGTCTGCAAAATTAATCAAGTCTTGTTACTACTTTACATGAATTCTGGGGAACAATCAAAATTTAGAAAAAAAGTACAGACAGCCCATTATAAATTCAATATAGTAAAATAAATGAAAAATCGTCAGTAGCCTGGGCTTAAACAAATAATAGTAGCGGTTGTAATGGGATAGGAAAAAAGTACAACGTTACACGTCTAGATATAAAATAAGATTTTACTAAAAAAAATTAAGAATTTTTTAATTTTTCTAAATAAACGCCATTAAAGAGAAGCCCAGGTTTGAGTGGAAAAAATACATATTTCTATTAACGTAGTTCGTGCGCTACTTCCTAGTCAAAGCAGTGCTGAATGAAGTGGTTATCTAAAATTTGAAAAACAATAGTTATATGCGATTTATTTATTTAAAATTATATAGATAGTGAACTATAACAAAAAGTGTATTTAACGTGACTAAGATAACTTGTTCAACAAAATGTCGATATTTTAGAAACAAATCTTGTCAGCACAGACAATTATTGATAAAACACCGTCAACTTTATTGTTTTTAAACCGATTTTAGTTTTGAAGATATCATTTTTTACCTTAATCAAAAAAATATTTTTTTAACTATGTGCTCAAATTTATGAGCTAGTTATAAATTTCTGGGTTTTATCTTTTTTTCATCTTCTTGTTTTTAACAAAGAAGAAGATTCCGGTGTTGTATTAATAATTGTTTATGTTGATAATATATTTTTCTAAGTCATGTTAAATACATTTTGTTTATAATAAATTGACTGTGTATATAATTTTCAATAAATAAATCACATGACTATTGTTTTTTTTTAAATTCTAGATAACCTATTCATTCAGCAGTGCTTTGACTAGAAAGTAGTGCACGAACTACCTTATCAATTACAAATTTGATCATTTCTAACGTTTAAGCCACAATTCTCACTCATTGAAAATTGATGTTGCTTGTTAGTTGATTAATGATTTTGTTTGATTATTTTCAACACTTTAAAAAATAAATTAATAAAATAATTCATTAAATATAATTCAGAGATCTACAAAGGAATCAAAATCTAAATTGGTTCAGTAAAAATAGTATTAAAAGAGTTCACCTACAAAAACGAGATCTCAATTAAATGAAACGATGTCACAATACATTTATATGGTAAATAAATATTAATAGAAATATGTATTTACCTTTCAGTTAGAACCAAAGTTTGGCTTTTTAATTGCAATAAGTTGAACAAAAAAACTATGCAATAAATTTAAATAATTAGAACATATCCTTACGAAACTTTGTTTTTTTTGTAACAGTTTATGAAATAAAAATGTAATCTCTCTTTTTCTATGGATCACATGAAAAATAATTTTTAATGTATAATTAAAAGATTTAGACCTTGAAATGGTAGTGTTTCTATTATTGTTTCTAAATGAATAGTAATTCGTCTACTTCATTTTGTTAAATATTAAAAGCTAGAATAATTTTTTGTTTAAGTGTGTTTACTAAATATATAACACCTCAAAGTTTTTTCATTACTATTCGTTATCTAATAAAATAATAAAATCGATCAAACCTGACTCCTAATACGGCTTAATAAATTGGGTATCTGTCGCAAATTTGAAACGTTATTTCGAGCTGCCAAAAGCCACTCGCCATGAGGTACGCTCCACGTAGCATAATCTTGTCTCTGTAGACCTCTAGATCGTGGTCGTCTTCTACGGCCCAACTGACTACCAAAGTCACTTACAGGTACATTATTCACCCGTATTGTTGGTACATTGAAGTCCTGTCTGATCGTTGACGAAGACGAAGAACCGGCAGTTGACGAGGAAGAACCAATCCCTTCAGTACGAGAATTGAAGCGTAGACGGTTCGCCGTTGAGGGGTATATGTCATATGAGCTCGGAGCATTCCGTCCACGTGATGAAGCCGTGCCTGACGAAAATTGCTGAGTTGCATTTTCTATTGACAAATAGAGCAATCGACGACGCATTAAAGCATAGCGTTGAAGGATCAGTAACCCATCAAGACGACGTTGATTCTGTTGACCGGAAGGTTGAGTCGATTCTTCCAAATTTCGCGGAGAGTCACGACGGTCGGTCTGACCGTTATTTTCATTAATATTTCCTGCATCTTTAGAAGAAAGCAAAATAGTATCATTTTTCATAATAGGTATTTAAGATAAAATTAGATTCTGATAAAGTAAACTAACCCGGTGAATCTTCATCATCTTGGCTATCGCTATCAAAACGCACGTTAGCCCCACTTCTACTTCGATAGCGCTGATCTAAATCCCCAGTTCTCGGCATTCTTTCAACAATGCTTCGAATTTCTGCAGAAAGTGCGGTCTCATTACGAGAATCATTAAATGACGAATGATCATTATTTTCCAGGTCGTTGACTCTAGTAGCAGAAGGCGCAATTGTAGGTTCATGACTAGATGGAGCCGTTGCCGTATTTTCCCGAGTGGATGGTGAATTCAGTATTTCTGATCGGCTAATTGCTATTAGCCTTGCCACCATTAATAAATGGTGACAAACCATATTTACGTTGTCTGTTGAAGCTGCAAGATCATTATCATATTGAATTATATTAAATTTATGAAAACCTACATTTAAAATATGTTAAATTAATATTATTATTATAAAAAAGAAATATTATAAAGTGTTGCAATTATATATAGAATTATACTAACCAGTACTACTACCGGCAGTGGCATTTGTTGTATCAGTCTCATTACTGATATTAGACGGAGGGACAGTAGAGGATTGCGTCTCATTGGTAGCCGTTGTGTTCGTACTGGCTGTTGCTGTTTGTGGCTCACTATTACGTGTAGCTTGCCTTCCTGAAAGCGTGGTATCATAATCGTTGTCATTGGTTGCAAGCTCCCGTCTTATCGCAAACAGTTGTTCAAGCAGTAAATCTACAAGTTGCAAGCCCTGGCGTAGCAGTAGTGTAACTGACAAGAAATGCTGATCTAAAGTAGATAGATTAACATCACTTCTCAGATTCCTTTCAACGAAACTCGTCAAGCTCTTGGCTGTGAGAGTAAGTGCCTGTCGCGCTTGGAGGCGCGACGCTTCACGCATATTCTCAAATGCTTCCTGATTCTCATATTGACTATCATTGTTGGAATTAGCTGTATTACTTGTACTAGCACCGGCATCACTATTATTTGTGCTCATACTTCTATTATTACAGTGGCGATCCAACAATGTTTGTATTATTAGTAATTGCAACCTAGAAAATATTTGTTTCTTCAAACAGTTCGAATAAACTCAGTGGAAAAAAATATGAAAACGCTGGTTTCGTATAGTATTAAAAAATTAAATTCCTTTATTCGTAATTCTTCACAAATAATTAAAAAACACTTTTACCTTTTACCAGTATTTTACATACCTCATACTCAGGGCATGAAGAGATTCCGGTGCATTAGTGCTGCTATTGCCCTCGCTATTAGAAGTAGCATTGTTTGTACTTGTGTTAGTACTTGTTGCTGCATTCCGACGTTGAATTTGACGTAATTGATTGTCAATATTGTTGTATAAACTATGAAGGCGAGATGACCACTTCACATTGCGTAATCCTAATGTCCCTAACCGTGGTCGCCGCAAATACATCCGACGTCCATATCGCCAAACTCGTTGGTACCTAAATATTCCATTTATTAAAAGAATGCACCTAATAAGGTAATAAATAATGAAATAATTAATTGATATTAACCTGGACTGTCTTTCTTGAGCGGTTGGATTATTCGTTGGTGATTCTGACATATTGCCTGAAGCAGAACTATCTACTTGGGATGATGAACTCGGTCCTGCTAGATCATTGGCGGTAGATGTGCTTGGTCCAGGAATGCTCGATGTAGATGTGCCAGAAACCTCAGTTGAATTACTTTTGTTATTCGACGATGATTTTGAAGCTTCTGACTCGCGTAACCGTTTTGTTAAACTCTCGAAGAGCTCACTTATAGTACTATGAGAAGGAGTTGGTAGTTGTGTGTTAGAATTTTCACCCGTGCTGTTGTCGGATGATATAGTAGAGTAAGTGTGATCATTAGAAGGACCTGGCTTCAATTCTGACGAATTACGTCCCTGTCGAAAACAGCGTTGTAAAAACACTCTTATATCATCGCTAGTCTGATCACCTAACCAGTTGTCGAAAAAGGTAGAACTCAAATATTCCAGAGTAGGTAGGTCAATGTTATCTGTTTAAAAATAAAATGTAAATATTGGTAAATTAGATCATTTTTTATTCGATGTGAATATTTTCTTAAATGACCGCGATGTGTGCGCGCACTCGTGCACGTGTGTGTAACTTCAACAAATTTTTACCGGTATTGTTAGTGCTTGTGCTAGGTTGAGACTGCGAGGTACTAGGCAAATCTCGGCTATCATTAGACGAGGAAGTCGCAGGAGACGTCGATGTGGACGGTTGAGGTTGATCCGTTTCATTAGCATTGCTTTGTCTTCTGTAGTTTTCTAGCAAAGTTTTTTTGAAGTTACGGGCTGGTTCTGTCTCAGACTCATTATTTGAAGTTGAAGGTTGTGAACCGGATGGCGAGGCTCCGTCAGCACCTTGCCTGTGAAACAATAATATATATGCTTACTTATTACTTAAATAAAATATTTTTAAAAAAACCCTCGCCTTCGACTTGGGCGACAATTATATGCGATCTGCGACATTCTTTACTTTTACTCCCTAGGTGCATACCTACTATTTTTATCTTATTAGAATTTATTATAGATATATTATTACTATGAACAAGAAAATTGTCATACATTTCGAATGAAATAATTTTTTCAAATATTCCATAATGCATAATAGTAAAATAGGCTTGAATAAAAGCTTGAATTTTAATAATATAAAACAAAACAAAAAATAGTACTTTTGGTATATATTTTATTTTATCCACACTCAATCGAAAAAACAGTGTTTTCTTGTAAATGTATGTATGACAAATAACATGTAAGATTTTAACCGCTTAACTGGTATTGTATCATATATGTACAAATAAAAATCATGCCAATTCTGGTATTGTATCATATATTTAAAAATTTGGATAACTTTCTCAATTTTCATTGGATTTCCATAAAAATTGGTATACAAACGTTTTTTCATGTTTACAAATTATTGTGTATTTTGGTAAATCATTTGCTTGCACCAGTTTTGGTACGAAAACTGAAAAAAAGCTTACCAGTTAACTGGTTAAGAAGTAAAAAAAAAAAAAAAAATGAAAATATAAAGCTGGTAAAATAAAAAAAAATTTTATTTGAAAATTGTAGAAGCACATATTATCACTCACCTATTTGTACCAGTTTGGGGGGTGAAGTAACTATTGAACAATCTCTTGAGAGTAAAAGTCATATTCAAGTTGAAAATATGTCGTTGAACTTCTTCCCACAAATTTCGTACCTGCTGTAACTGGATTATCTCTAGGCTTACACGGCACAGACGTTGAAGATTGGAAATGCGTCGACCTAAATAATGCCAAGTGAAACGTATGAGTTATAAGAATCGTACTTAACTGAATTTTTACAAAATTTTCATACCATAAAAGACAACAGTACTATATACAAAATGTATTGTATGCATGTACATTAAAAATAAATTGTAACAATCTAACAGAACAATTTTTCAAAAAAAAAAAAAATTTTTCCGATAGACAATATATGATTATTGAAAAATTTGAGATAAACATTTTTAATAATAACAGTACTTACAAGGAGAGTCCATTTCTGGTACCTAAAAATGAAGCCCAGTGCTCACACTTTCGTCCAATGGGCCCTTTTTCTTGAGATATGGGCAATTTTATCTCAAATATCCACTATTTCGTCAAAAAATTATGTCTCTTCTATTGACTGTCACATTGCAAGTATTTAAGATACGA